>JANFAE010000286.1:0-137343 GCA_024613145.1 Pisolithus marmoratus | reverse complement strand
GCCATGCAATACCGATATCTTCTGGTTAGGCTGCGATAGTACGTCAATTAAAAAACTTCAAATTTTATCGATGTAACTTGTGTATCGCAATTAGTCTCAAAGCTCTAAGGATCGGAAGCATATTTACTTCCGTACTCCAAAAACATGCACATAGCACGGACCACGTTGTTCAACTGCCACAGGACTTCGTCTACCGTCACCCTACTGCACAGGAGATGGCAAATGCGCTTGTTTCGCGAACCACTGGCGACCTTGCCGTGCCATTAGGTGTTAAAATGCTAGAAATGACCGACTTGGTTCGACAAATGATCGAGGTGCAAGCTGCAGATGCCCCATTTAAAACACCTGCTCAAAGCAGCGAGGTTGTTTTAGTTACCGGAACAACTGGATCCCTTGGTTCGCATATCCTTCACTACCTCCACCAATGCAAAGACATCAGACGTATCTACGCTTTGAATCGTGGCAATCGGGATGATCTGAGCGGCTTGCGTTGCAGACAGGAAGATGCGCTGAGGATTCGAGGGATAGCTCCCGAGATACTTCGAGATGGAAAGGTGGTTCTGGTTCCCTCAGACCTTGCATCGGATGATTTGGGCCTGGAGTTGAGCCTCTTTCAGGAGGTAAGGGAAATAGTTGATTTAGTTATTGCGCTTCCTTCATAGATTTTTCTGCAGCTCCGGAATTCCGTTGACCTCATTATTCACGCTGGTAAGCGTTATCAGATGCACACTTGACTATCGAGTGACTGCTCACGCTCTTGTCGTCTTGTAGCGTGGCCAGTGAACTTCAACTACACTCTTGCCTCGTATACGCGTTCTCTTCAAGGACTACGAAATCTGATTAACTTTGCTCGATACACAACCTCTAATTTGTGTCCCCGTTTCATATTCACATCTAGCGTGAGCGTCTTAAAAAGTATATTCTACTTTGTCTCTGGATGCCTTTCGACTCATCTCTTACCTTCGCAGATTGGTCAGGAGACTCGCCTATCCCTGAGATCGCCCTGCCCGATCCCGCAGTAGCCGCTGGTCTGGGATACGCGGAATCTAAATGGGCAGCAGAACAGATTCTGGGAGAGGCCGCTGACCGGGGACTCTGTGTCTCCATATTCCGAATAGGTCAATTGTCTGGTAGCCCGAATGGACATTGGAACCGCAATGAGTGGTTCCCATGTATTGTTCAAGCTGCAAATATCCTCAAGTGTTTACCAAGAATAAACACAGTAAATAACACATGTTCGTTACGGCGAGTTTATTTAAGCTGAACAATTAGTCTTTCAGAAATTTTATTGGCTTCCGGTCGACTCGGCTGCTGCTGTGATTGTTGAGATGAGGTCCAACTTACATCGCTATGTTCACCTTGCCAATTCGCAGCCGGTTTCCTTCTATGCTGGTTCTACAGGAAGTGGCATCTTACTTCAAATTCCCATTGTCGACTTCAAAGATTGGTTCAATGGGCTGAACGCTGCCCAAAAGGATACAACTTTAGACGCTCGGGGCAGCCTAAACCGCATTTCGACCGTTCTCAACAGCATCGTTGAAGATATTGCACATGGGCCTATCGAAATGGCTCTCACAAACGGACTGCAATGTTCTGACACCCTTCGGGATACCCCACGGATTAATAGGCAGGATGTGTCGTCGTGGCTTAGATTTTGGGGTGCTTATAAGGGATGATCATGAGAATTAGCATTAACTACAGTCATGGACTGACACCAATTGTACCGACGACCAGTCAGCTATAAGATCATACATTTCAATTCTACAACAACATTACAAACCATGTATGCCAGAACACATGTTATATGTATGAGAACATATGGTCAATATGCAACAAAACCTTGTATATTGGAGGTAGAATCCCAGTGAGAAACCTTGATATGCATGACTTAGGTATCTGTACTACAAGTAGTAGGTAACTCTATGCCGGCTGGCCTTCCAGACATGGCTGCCGTCGGAGTTTTTCGCGAACATTGCCACACAGCATGCTAACCATGGTGAAGCTTTCGGTTTTTTTTGCGTACGCCGTACTATCGTAATCGATGCAAGGTGCTCAAACGACACAAAGGGAGAAGGAATAGGGAAAAAAGGTCACAACACCAGCAGCCCCGCCTGACAATTTGACAGGTACAAATACAGCACGATGAAAGGCAAGGTACAATGCTGCGAAATTTGGAAGACAGAAGATAAGAATGCGAGATGGACGTTGAAAGCCATTAAATGACTAAACCAAACTGGGCCTTGAAATAATATTTCTCATTGCATACAAGTGAGAATTGCTCACACTCTATGTTATGAGCAAGTATACTGGACACCACAAACAGTGACAATACATGAGACAACACTAGTATCTGAATGCTTTTAAGGGGCAAAATCTATTGTGTGTTTAACATAATGATACATGGACAGGTAATTGTGGCCCCAGCTCTTCTTGACCTTGAACCACAGGCTGCAGACTTGACGCAACTTTATCAATGATCACCTCACCTGTGTCTTTGAATTCGAACCGCCGAACCAGAGTAAGGAGGATAACCTTGAATTGAAATATAGCTTCGAATGCCGTCAGTAATATCAATACGAGACTGATGCTGTTGGTTGACCGCACCAAATTTGTAGCCTATGCACGTTCGAGGGCCATCACTGAACGTCAGCATACGCGACCACCCAGTAGAACAAAGTTCCTTTGGCGGCAATTCATCCATCCATCGATCAGGGCGGAACACCTTGCCATCACCCCAAACAGAGCACATCGTATTGATGGTTGTGATAGGAATAAATATCATCTATAAATGGTGAGCTCACGGTGCTTGGTCTTCATATCGAACTTCGTCAAACCAGCATACCTGTCCAGCAGTTATCGCAATTGACGAGACTTCCTGCCCTTGTTTTCCGACGATAGGATGGCGAAGGGGCAGTACGTCTTCCTTCAAAGAAACTCGTTCCATGTATGGCGCTGCAGGGTGCAGCCGGAGACTACATAATGGGCGAACATGAGCACGATAAATGAATCAACGCTAAACTTACACTTCACGAGTCACAGCATCAAGGTACGGGAGTTGTGTCTGTAAGTCGTCATAAGATGGTGAGCCATGGTAACCCATAGCCTCCTTTCTCAGGCGCGTTTGTACGTGTGGATTGCGAGCAAGTTCCCATATTGCGTACGCAAGTGACTGCGCTGTCGTTTCTGATCCTGCGATGCTAGCAAATACCCGTAAACATAGGCTGTGAGAGAGCTGGATATATCGTACATGAACATACTAATCTGTGATATTCCGAAAGAAAGTTAGCAGGTCAAATCAACCTTAGTGTCATGAAACCCTACATGATCCATGAGCTCGTCCCTCTCAATTGACCCGGAATTGTGAGCGGAGACTAAAGAGAGAATTAGGATTCACACTCATTTGCGAATAGCTAAAAAGTACTGACTCAATCTTGTGAGAAGATCACTGTCCTCGACTCCCAAGTCTGTGTTTGCATTGCGACGAAGGAGTTCCTTTGCCACACCCTCATGGATTGTTTCACGGACATCACCTTGAACACGAAGTGCCTTCAATGGCCGAAGGCTGTTCAATGTTGGGAAACGGCGGAGCATCATCAAGGCCTGGGTCTTATAAGCATGGAAGGGGCTCGTGCATGGTTAAAGCAATTACCATAAAGCCCATAGAAGACACCCCCATATTTGCCATGGTCCTCCAGGCCCCTAGGATCTTCCGAGCGTCGTTACTGCGTCCGCCACCGAAATCATGTCCGAATCCAAGACGACCGATGACTTCCAATCTACATGACTCAATTAGCACCTTTACTCGAGTGATATTTGTGATAGGGGAATCACGTTGCTTGATTGACCCAGTCAACTATGCTCACGACGGTTGAGCCACCTTGCTCCAAAAGATGTGTTTCGAGGTTGTTCGCAAGCTATTCACGGGTCAGCTGTGAATAATGGCACATGGCTAGACGTACTCTTTCTGCAGCTCCATACGTATCAGCGGTGCCGCGTCGTAACGCATCGGGAGCCAGAGATGGTGCTACGAGATTGCGCATTCGTCTATGCTCCGTCTCGCCTTCAACCCAGCCCAGGGATTTCCCAAGAAGCCTGGCAATGCGAGCCCGTACCACGTCACTATGAGCTATTGAATGCGAAGAGTGAGATCAAGTCAATTTCAAAGGCATCTACGGCACGACTTTACGTACGATACTCGTAAATATGTCTTTGCATGATGTGTGTTGCTGCGAGAGGATCTGCCACAACGAGCTACTCAGGAGAGAAGTCAGCTGGTCACACACCGTCCGACCTGTTACATTTGAAAAATCCTTACAATGTCAGGTTTAAACAAGGCTCCACGGATCTTGATAGTTTGTGAATGTAGTTGGGCCATCCATCGTGCGTACGCCTCTCCTACAGTCATCCGTGAAACTATCATCTCGTGGCCCCATAGTAATGAGGCACCGTCCTGGGCAAAAAATTAGAGTTTTAAGCGCAATCATTTTTCTTCGAGCACTCACAGGCATGGGGACATCATGGAGTAACTTCTCAGAACGTCGTCTGCCTTCGAAGAGATAAATGAAGGCCGTGACGGCCAAAATAGTACAGCTTGCGGTTGTCCATAACTCGATGTTCATTGTGACGAACGACAGTAAGGATACGGTGGAGTGAAATTGAATGAGCGCACACCGTAAGCCAAATATACAGGCTTTCTATGGGCGATGCAAGATCCTAAGGCTGTCCACGCCGTCCTTATAGTATATTGGTTTCTTGAATTTTGATCACCTTCCGATTGATGGGCCGACTTTGATTGCACCGGGCTGACGCCTGCACACGTTTCCCTATAGACAGACCGACGGTTGCAATGGCGCCATATCAGTCACCTAGCCTTACTATGCCCTCAAGGAAGTCTCAAGAGTGAGTATAACGCTCCAAATCCTTTACATACAGACCTGAACTGCTTACCCGTCCCGGAATACCGAGCCCAGTGATGAGTTACTACTTGCAAGACGGGCCCTGAATTACAGGCCCATCAGCCATCCGCAATGATCCTACAGCCTTTGAACTGCTTTTGAATTGTCGGAATGCTCAGCGAACAACGTGACGACATAGCCGTTACGGTCTATTACGGTGCTTAGCGGCTGTCCGACATGTGGCTTGATGAGATTACGCAAACAACATCTCCGTTGCGCAGACTCCGGACCAGTTTATCTCATTTACGTATACTGAAAGATCGGAAATAAGTGGCCTTCGGGCAACTCCCAAGATGCGAAGCGCCAGACTCCCAGTAACGTCGACTCGAAGCCTTCCCCACTTTCTGATTCCGCCCTCGTCAAGATGTCTACCACCCTTCCAACCGTTAGTGTCGACCTTAGCCTCAGTTGGGGTTCTATACTTGCGGGAACATTTGCTTCGTTGATACTTTACGGTGTCAGCATCCTTCAGACGTATGTATCTGCTTTCATGAATCTAGTCAATCCCATTCACTGGCTGCTGTCTGTTTCACATAAAAGCTTCATCTACTATGTGCAGTATGTACTCCATCTATGAATTGCGTTACGCTAACTGACTACTTGAATTGCTTGGCTTTGCAATAGGTACCCGAAGGACAGGATGTCATTGAAATTTCTGGTTCGCCTGATCCACCTTTTCAAATTCGCTATCGATAGTTGACCATACAGTGGTAGGTTGTTGCCGTATTTTTACTAGATACGCTGCACCAGTTCCTGGCTTGTGCTGGCGGTAAGTCCACCAGGGTAGTATTAAAGTGAGATCCCACCTGAGATCTCACGCAGTGTGGTCATATCTTGTTCAGTATTATGGAGATTTTGCCAACCTCGTAGTGATGCACCCGTACGTATCAATGATCTTAGGTTGCTCCGTCCGGATAGTGCTAACATGTTGTCTTAGTCCTTTATTGTTGGCCACAGTGGTTACAGTGAGTTGATTGTTCCGTGAACGAGTAGAACGGTCTTTTTACAGGAATCATCAGTCCTTGGTTTCTTTCACTGTCCAATCCTTCTTCGTATGGAGGATATGGTCGTGTACGTACTGGCACTGGCAGTCAGTTATCTCTTCTGCGCTGACAGATATCCTAATTTAGTGAGCAGGGGCCATCCGAAGTGGATTATCCCACTCATTTTGATGCCCTTTGTCATCGCCCAGCCCGGTATGCACCAGTCACCACCTTTCTTGACTGCAACTAATTGATTGATTCCTGCCGTGTTACAGTTTTGAGTATCTGTTAGTGAGCTTTACAATATGTACTTCAGGATATGTCTGATTGTTGACATCATCAGATTACACGGTGGAAGGATTGATCACACCAACTGTTGAAGCTGTATCGGGACCCCTTCTTATGGTACAGAGCACATCTCCTTAGTTTCTCATTGCACACACGAAATCCTTTGCAGAAACTCGCCAATGCATCCAATGGAACTGCAGCAGCGGTTGACGTTACCATTGCGATCACATTGTGTACGCTCCTTGCTATGGGACGTACTGGTTTCAGCGACAGGTGTGTATCCTCACGTTGCTATCTTTTCCACGCGTTAAGGTTCTCTTTAGGACGGAGCGCATACTCTTTCGGCTGATCATCGTCTCTGTTAACACTGGTCTCTGGACGGCTCTCTTCGGACTCCTCGCTGTTATACTAGTGAGTGTCTTCATATTCTCCGTAAAATAGCTCAACCCGGGAAATGATGGTATCCAGTTGGTAACGCTCCCGCAAGACTTGGTGTTTAGTGGGCTTTATTTCCCGTTATGCACGCTGTACTGCAACACCCTTCTCGCTACGCTAAACGTCCGTCAATTCGTGAGGAGCACTGACGTGGGCGAGGCATACCAGCTCCCAAGTGTGACTTCGAATTCCAAGGTGAAAACACCCAGCAGATCGGCCCGCACAGTTGTACGTATGATCTCCTATCACATACCCACCCATGCATCTCACTACTCGACAAAAAGGTCAATGTTAGCATGGAGACTACGAAGGCGAGTCATGAAACCTTCGAGCCTAGTCCTCGGAATCGTTCCCCGCATCAGGAAACCGACGCAACCCGGGTGTTGCAGGTATGAACAAGTCGGTTGGTCAGGATTGCCTCCCTAGCATCAAGTTGTGATTGGAGCGTTGACTTGTCCTAACACTAGTAGCAACGCAGCTTCTATTTGTAGAATGGTCATTATGTATGTACCACTGTTCATGCGAACCTCTCGGTGATATTGATGATGGGACTCTATCATGTACATGCCATGACGGGATTGAGGATCTCTCACTGCCCGCGGGTTTTGATGCATCAAACCATAGAAGCGACCAAACGTAAATGCATAGACCTGTGATGATGAGGGGGCCATGCGTCAGACATTGAGGCTGAGGGTTGTCCGCTAAAGTTCTACTAGTACATGATCGGCTTTTGACCAGGCTTCCGCATGAGCCGGCTGAGCTAGCTCGTTCGATTCCGTCGAATCAAAGAATCTAATTATATAGGACACTCCCGAATCGGAGACATAGCCCCCTGATATTATTAACCTGCATCTTATTTCCTTATCAGGGAAAAAGGCAATGCCAACTGTGATTACATACATACTGTAATACTGTCGCAAACAACTTGATTAGTTACGTGGAAAGTCACGTATTGCTGAGCACTTTGAGGGGAGAAGCTCAGTTCAGTGAGCCTGAATAGTCCTGAAAGTCCCCCAATTGACAAAGGGATTGAAATTTTTTTGCCATGTTGTTGATGGCACTTCACAGAGAAACACGATGCACCACAGGCATGCGAAATCCCTCGATGATGAAGGGGCATGATGGTGTCAGCAATGCGGTGTGGGTTGAGGGTTGTCTAAAGTTCTAGCGCATGATCGGGTTTGATGCATCAACTAACCAGGCCCTTCGAACCAGCACCTGGGCATTCTCAGACTTGATTAATGATCTCGGCACTTTCGTGTGAGCTGGTTCGTTCGAAGTCGCCGAATCATGGTATCTAATACATAGGTGACTCCCAAGTAGGGTGCACAGTCAGCTGGCCAGTTGTTATACAGCTTCTGAGCACTACATAAGCATCCTCACCAAGGCCTGCACCCACATCTTCTTTCGCCGCGTTCAACACCCACACATCATCATCGCGACCACCATGGCAAACGCCAATGTAGAATACCGCCAGCTCGGCAAGTCAGGTCTCAGAGTCTCAGTTCCTATCGTCAGTACATCGACATCCAACCATTCATCGATTTGTCGGTCTGACGTAGGATTTCATAGATGGGCTGTATGTCTTTTGGATCTGAAGAGCAGTGGGGCGTGCGTAAAACATTAGCATATTACTTGAAGAAACTACTTCTCTTATCACCCCCACTCCAGCCTTGGATTCTTAACGAGGACGCGTCTCTTCAGATCTTGAAAGCTGCCTGGGATCAGGGTATCAATACATTTGACACTGCAAATGTGTACTCCAATGGAGAATCTGAGCGTATTCTTGGGACTTTCATCAAGAAGGTATGGTACATAGCGCCACACGAAACTTTACTCACAGCTTGTTGTCCAGTACAACATTCCTCGCTCCCAGGTCGTCCTCGCCACGAAGGTGTTTAGCCTCGTGTCCGAGGACCCTGGGGTGCACACCTACCTCATTCCAGACTTGTCCAAACAGCGACGCTACGTTAACCAGGGCGGTCTTTCACGGACTGCCATCTTCAACGCCGTTGAAGGATGCCTTGAACGCCTCGGTACCTCGTACATCGATCTTCTGCAAATCCACCGCTTCGACCCCGAAGTCCCCCCAGAAGAGAACAATGAAAGCACTCCACGATATTGTGCAGAGTGGAAAGGCTCGTTACATCGGCGCTAGCTCCATGCGCTGCTGGCAGTTTGCCCTCCTGAACGAAGTGGCCGAGAAGCACGGTTGGACTAAGTTTGTCAGCATGCAAGAAGAGTATTCTCTGCTGTACCGGGAGGGGGTACGTGACTTGCTGAGTGTTGAGGTGATCTTGCTCATCGTATCATATCATACAAGGAACGTGAGATGCATGCGTACTGCAAGTACCACGGAATCGGTCTCATTCCATGGTCTCCACTCGCTGCAGGCGCCCTTGCCCGTCTTCCTGGTGTCAGTACCACGAGAACCAAAGCGCTCGAGCAGACTCCCTTCAAGATGGTGTACACGGATGCTGATACGGCAATCGTCAATCGTGTCAACGAGCTCGCCCAGAAGAGAGGCTGGAAGATGTCTCAGGTCGCCCTGGCCTGGAGCCAGAGTAAGGTGACCAGCCCCATCGTCGGCGCAAACTCTGTTTCTCGGGTTCAGGAGAGCATTATTAAGGAGTTCACACTTACCCCCGAAGAGATCAGCTACCTAGAAGAACCGTGCGTTTTACTATCCTGATTTCAATCCCATTGACTGATCTCCTGTTCTATAGGTATGTTGCAAAGGCACTTCGGATCTGAAGAGATTGGACTTCGCGTTTGTTTTTCCAGCATTACTGTACTAGTGTATAGCTTAGTGATTACGAACTGATGACGGTGGTTCAAAGGCAATGAACCGTGTTTCCTTGCTAGGAATGAGCCCCTCCCCCGTCCCCAGAGGCGATGTGAGCAATACTATGTCGTAGAGCCTCCCTCGGTCTTTCCGGGTTTACCATGAGGTGGTTTCTCACCTGCTGCACATCGCACACAACTCGCTGCCCTCCCGCGGCCGCCACCGCGGACCGCGTGGACGCGGGTTCACTGGCAACCGTACCTGCGAATCGATATCGTGCTTCTCAGAGTCAAAAATTTGAACTGCAAGATTCCACGTGGCTGGCGGTTGTCTTCCCGGTGTGCTCACTGAAGAACGACACAGGAGAGGAACAGTGGCGAAAGTACTAATGAGACGCGCCGTACAGTGGCAGCGCAAGTATCGATCAAGTCTGTAGAGCGAGTTAAAGTGTACAAGAGATGTCCTTCAAGGTTCGATGATAGCACATTAACCTGTGGTTGTATGGTTCTGTGCAGTAGATTGTCTGGAGATCTTGCTATGCTAGACTAAAGGACGGAGTTGGGTAGAAATTGTTTCACCTACCTATTATTAAGCTTTCATAGTCACTGACAAGGGGCGGAGGACAGCTTGCAACATGTCAACAGCTCTAGGCCTCGGACAATACACGGAATCTCCTTCATTCTGCAAGTAGCTAGACTTAGAGCCACTACGGTGGACATGCTTAGCTGCCTGGGTGCATGAACAGAGTGAGCATGACGGGAAAGTTTTATCCAGGCTCTGAGCGATGATGCAAGAGGGATCCTGGAGTCAAATGTCGTAAAGACGTCGCAGGACACAGGCTGACGTTGTTATACGACAGGATCAAGCATCGTTCGTCAAGTAAAAGGTCATCGTCGTCAGAGGTCTAACGCTAGTGACCGTCACATACTAGCTGTCGGAACACCCTAAGACGCAGACAAAAAGATAAGTGTTAAGAAAACAGACGTTATGAGATATTCCAGACGCACAGGAATAGTTGCCGTCTAGAAACTAGCAATCGGCGGCACGGTGCTGGGTTATGTCAAGAACAACGTTCTCTGCTTAGACTTGTTATACATACATACTCACCTTACTGTTGTCCGACACTGCCATTACTCCGTCGCGATTTGCTATCGTGTTATATCTCGCTAGAGGAGGCCACGTCGCCGGCGAAGACACGGGGAGGCTGAAGCAACCACAGCCTGTAATCAAGCGCACCCAAACTTAGCACACGGCACACGGGTCTGGTGGACCCGTAATATAATGATTACCATTATCTCGATGTGCGCGGTGTGCCGGTATACTCGCGACGATCTGACAAAAACACGAGTTCCCGGGTGGTAAGATGATGAGATGCGCAGTAGTAATTTATGGGTGGTGGTGATACTAACCTACATCGCAAGTCTGTGGGTTGGAGTCTGGACTCTGCCTACAACAAACACAGGGAGGGCTGCTCTCAACATGTTGGGTGACCGTTCAATATTGAATTCATACCGCGCCTTTTTCTGTACAGCCTTTGAAGTTGCACGGAGAAATCTTGACGTTCCATACAAAACTTGCCATTGGTCATAACATTTCCTAGCATTAAATGTGGAGTTGCTACCTTTCGACGATCGCGTGCGACAATGATTTGGGCCAGACAAAGTCAGTTTGTACAATAATTGCTTCCGGTGGGCTTCCGTCTAGTCGTGCAGCTCAATGATTACAACTCTGTAAGAGTGCTCCTTGGGGCTCGGAACCCGGGAGTAGTGACAGTTCGAGGATGACCAAGGTAAGAGCAGCAACACTTGCCATGGAAGTGTGGTAGTGAGTTCCTTCCCTGAGAGGTATGTATACATATCACCCTCATATTGTGAAATGCTGTGTTACCATAGGGATAACAAGTGAGACCACGAAGTAATGCCATGCGTATCGACTGGTGTACGACCACCTTAGCGATAGTGAAAACTAAACATGGCGAAGAAGTACCCACCAGATGTACATCGTTCTCCCGCATTTATTGAGATCCAAGGAGTTGGAGCATCATTTCCTGGCTTGGATCCAAGAGGTCCCAAGCCAGGAAAAACTAGTAAAAGGTGCAACTGAATAACACGAAGGGTGCCTCACGTGAAGGGAAGTACAAAGGTATTACCGAATACCCTCTCTTCATATTACCATGATACACAGTTGAACACACGCGGTAGCGACGAGCGCGAAGCAGCATTCCTGAGACGCAATCTGTCACTGTCTCAGCGGACCGAGGTGTGAGTTAGAATAGTATCAGGAGTCGTTCGACCCCAGTCATATCTCTTGTTCTCGCGATGGTCCCAAGCTGCTTTGGACTCTTCCCAGTCCGCCCGAAAAGCCATACATAAGAAATGGAGAAGGCCGTTTTCCATTTTCCATCCTCCAGCTTTGCGCTCGACGGGTCCATTTTTCACGACCAAGGTGTAGTTGGGTTGGCTGTGCGAAGGGGAACATTCTGCGGGTAGGAAGATCGTCAGCGTTAGACTGGCGATTGTGCAAGGGAGCTCAAACTCAACAAAGACACGAGATATTGTTAGCGTCCCAGGTTGTCCAAAAGAGCTGACAAGGTAGCAGGTGCAATTAAAATTTTTTCGACCGCGATGCGGCGAAGTGTGGCATGTTAATTGTAGACAGGAATTGGATGGCTACTTTGCAGATCTTCGACGAGCACTGGAACCGCACAAATGACTGCCAGAGAAAATTAATTGGTACCTCTTTGCGAAGGGGAACCAGCGAAAAATAACCAGAAGACTTGAATATATTGTGGTTGTCAAGAGACGTGTTTGTCCGTTTGGGGCCGTCAGGTCCATCAATCATGTGCGGAGTTCGAGGGACCCAGACCACTTTTCCACCACACCCACTCCCACGCGAATTTCTGACGACTTGAATGCGCCGCACCTCTTGCAATGACATGCTCTGTCATGGCATTTAGGCATTATTTTGTTGAAGCGCAGGCGGCAGGACCCAGAGATTCTTGAAGACGTTATCGCACACCTCAAATCTTCGCTGACCTTAGACGCAAAATCTCCAGTTGACCATCGGCCAGTTTCCTGCACACGATAGCGCATGTCATCTCCTTGAATGTTGAGAGGGGGGTCACCGCAATCTTGTCCAGTTTCAATGAAGCGTTCCTCGCGATAAAGTGCCACGGTGAAAAAGATCCAGCAGTTTCGCTACGGGGTGCAGGTTGGTCTATCTTGCCGCAGAACTTACTTGATGCACGCCAAAGTACGCTGGCATCTTCTAATTCTTGATCGAGTTCAAATGGTCACGACGGAGTCGGGGTTGAGAGAAGCCGCCGGTTGGCAGTCGCACAGGTGTGGCGTGATTAGTGAGTGTCTTGTTCCACTTGACGCACTCCATTCATTTGGAGTTACTGTTGGACGAGGACATTGACGCAGCCTCGGTTGACCGTTTGTGGACAGATTTCTTGTTGGTAGTTCCCCCTTGAAAAACTTGAAGCGGGCAATTTCTTCATAGTATCAGCATCTTCGATCACACCGGTGGTATTGAAGAGAAGCATCGAGGCATTCGAGGGCACACAAGTTGAGTTGCACTCCAGGTATCATGATGGTGGTGAGCAACTTGCCTGTGGGATTTTTGCGCGCTATGTCAGATGTGTGACGTGATGTGCCCCTTTTCGTGTGACAGGTCACGCAACATTCTCGGTTCACGTCGAGTTCGTGTTCGCGACAGAACTGGGAAGATGGTGTAAAGCATGTATGTATATGCACCAGAAATGCGTGCAAGAGGATGCGTTTGCAATGACATATGCAGTGCATGTCGTTCTTAGATGGAGCAGAGGACCGAACCTGTAACCGCCGACGCCGAGGGGCTCAGCTGCACCGTCGAAAATCTTCCTATGCCGTCGATGACGGAAATAAGAGATCTGGTTGCGATCATAAGCAATTCACGATGTGAAGGAGGAAGGTTTATTTCACTACTGCCCTGTTTGCAGGGTGGTGGTTCCGCATGGATGGCCGACCAGTCCTGGCGTGATCCCGGGTGCGTTGTGCGTGGGTTGGCAAGGTAGGCAGCTTATTCTGGCTCGGGATGTCTTGCATTGGCATGGACGTGACCAAAATCCCTGAGACTCCTAGAGTGCTTCCGCGGAAACAGATGTATGTTGCCCCAGCACATGTGGCGAATGTCAATTCGAATAAGCGCCGCAACAGGTCCCTTGTTTCGAGATCTCAACGTCAACCCTGGCGGAGTCTACGACATGGACTGTTAACTCAATTTTCGGCTTCACTATCCCCTTTTCTCCTTCTGCTGCGTATTTTGGACTCCGTTTTAGTATTTAAGCTCTGGATTGCAACGTCGGGCTTCTTTTTTCATCCTCGTCACTCTGCAGTCTTTCCTGCCTCACCTGATGGACTCGGGAAAATTACCGAACTACAGATCGTCGTACTTGTTCAGATTTCATCCCTACGTGAGGGTGAAGCCCTCTGCGCACGAGAGAGTCATGGTAAATCCTTGTTTGTATAACTCGTTAGTGCGAAATTTTCACGGTGACTAGACCGCTCTGTGCAGCGCTGACGACGATGTTCTTTTATCTGACGGACGTTTTATCCCATCTCATCAAACTGCTGTCCTGGATTGTGTGAGGTCTCCGTGACTTTGCCAAAGATTCCTTTGTTGACGTCCTTGGCTCCAGAATGCACCTAACGCCATTGCACGGAATTTAGACAAAGCTCTCAACCTCACCCACTCTGTCCATGTGGCCCCGCGGAAGCTGAGCATGTCCACCCTGGTGGTGGTAAGTACGACTACTTTATCACGCAATGCACGAGGTTCATCATGAATCGTCCAGGACCTAGCACTATTGATGTGCCCCAAGCCATCCCCTACTGCTTACCCATGAACGGGAAGGGTTGATCTCAGCTCCAACAACACTGATAAAATGACTTCCATCCCCGTCTCCCTCGTTCCTTCTCGCATCTAACAGCAGCAGACCTTTGCATACATCATCCATATTATCAAATGTATAAACACATATGAACTACAGGCTAATGTCAACGTCGCCTTACCATTCACGAAAGTTCGTTGGGGACCGGGACGCGCTGTACTAACACTCGAAGGTCAGTCTGCTTACTGGCAACCCGACTTCTGTGCACAAAGATAAAGGCATGATGAGGTACTATGCAGAGGTTTTTTGATTGAACGTATATCAACCCAACAGAAGTATGGAGCGAAGACCAGTACACATGTTTGCGTTGAGTGCTCACAGTGACGTAGCCGATGGTTCCTTTCTTGGCTTATCAGGATGACATGTTGGACTCAGACAGACTGCAGAGCTTGGATATCCCAACATCAGCTGGCTGGGGTGTAGCCGTATCTCGAAATTTATCCAAACCAGACATCGCACAACAGATTCGCGCATCAGTCAAGCACGTCAAGAATATTGCAGTTTGGCGTTGGCAACCACCATTTTATATCCAATTTAAAAGGAAGGTACCAACATTGTGCCAGATCGTAGAAGTATGTATTCAGTGATGGACTTCTCCAGTACGTATAATACCCCTTCTTTCTCTCCCCACCGTCGCAGTTAGGTTGAACACCAAACATGAATAGCAGTAGACCATGGAGGGGTTGAACCACCATGCATGCCAATGGATTTCCCAGGGCGTTAGTACACTACACGCAAGCAAATAGATACGTTCCGGGGGTAACCATGCAATAACCCACACAATAAAAGTACACCATAATTCCGGGCGATGATCACCGTTGCAAAGTCCTACCGGCTTGCATTTGGCCAAAACGGGTGATCCTGCGTTCAGACATAAGCCCAATCTCCTAGACCATCGATCCAGGATCCCAGTTCTGTCTTGGACTTCTGTGCGAACAGGGCTGCCAGCGTTTCCCCCTCGCTCAGCCCACTGTTGCTTTCAATGTCGGAAACGGCTGACTCGGAAGGCGTCATGGGTAGTGCAGATGTATTCTGTGAAATGAGTATCCCGAGTCCGGGACCGCCGACTTGGGTAAGGTACGGGACGTATCCCTTCTCTTGAAGTGTCGCTATTACTGATGAGAGAGACGATTCGGAGAAGTCTAAAAGCCTATCAGGCCACAATTCCAGGGAAAGGTGACACGTACTCACCATCCGGCACAAGCGTGACTGCACACCCGCCGCCGCCTGCACCAGTCAGCTTCGTGGCGAGCCCGTATGCCCTGGTCACATCTCGCACGTCCTCTAGGCTAGGATGTGAAACACCAAGGTCAACTAAACACGCATGATTTTCATCTATGAGACCCTAAAATGAAATCTGTTAGTCCAATTCGTGAGAGTGCCTGCCAAAACGTTTCTCACGGCAAGCGCTGTGGTTCCGTTCCCCCCTTCGCCAAGCGTATGTCTGGCACGCCCAACAACTTCCCTAATTTGCTCGAGGACTTGACCCACTCTGTTAGGATCCTTGGCCAGGCGCTCAGCAACACCAGCAACAAGTGAACGTGTATTCCGAGGTACGCGTGTATCCGTCAGCAAGAATCGCAAAGCTTTGAATCCATCGATAACCTCCAGCCCTCCGCTTTGACCTTTTGTGTATTGGAGGCCGCCACCAAAGACTGCAACTGAGTTATCCACGCCGCTCGGTGTCCCGTGCAGGATTTTTTCCAAAAGGAACGCGTATCTGTTCGCGCACTGCGCAAGGGTATCAGGAAGCTTAGAAGTTGGTGCAGAAGACGATGATGACGCAGGTGGGGCTCGGCAAGGCTGGCGGGGATTGAGAAGCGGCGGAGATATGCCCGAATGCCAACAGGAGAGAGGTCGAAGTACAAACAGAAAAGGATGCTGAGGACCCAAGCCCAGCACCTACAGGAAGAGTCGCTCGGACGGAAAGAGTCAGTGCAGGTCTGCTATATGCATTATCAGTCATAACGGACTTCCATATCAAGCCCAAGCCAACCAACTCTGGGCCATGAAAGAGTGCACACCTTTGACCTGAGTGGGCGGCAAGCACCATATACAAATACAAAAATGCCAGGCTTGCCTGGCGCGCATGCGGGTTCGATATGTCGTTCAGAACTTGTGAAGATATTATGTCAAGAAGTTGATGATTCAATGCAATTTCTCCTTCTACTTGTGATGGTTCTGCAACCTCTGGTAATCAAAATGTCATACAAACAAACAATGCACACTTACGGAAGGGTACAGCATCCCAGGGCAATTGTGACAGGCTCCATTCATATTTGAAGCCATCAGGCTGGCCGACGTCGATATCAATGAAGTGAACGCCAAGGGTATTGTCTGTTCGTGGAGTAGAAATTGAATAACACCGCAGGGAAAGCGAGGCTGCAAGGGCAGGCTAGAAGAAGACAGTGATCCATATAGAAACTGGAAGGCATAAATGGAGAAACTTACGATTCCATAAACCACCGCATGTTCTCCGAACAGGATAACCTTTCCGGAGGCAGATACCACCCACTGCCTCTCATGCGGCGCAATCTCGGCCTTTTCTGCCAATTTCTGGACAGCCTCTCCGATCGACGTCTGTACACGCACAAGGCCAGCGGCTGTTCTTCGGATAGCTCCTGCGTCGATTAAGGCGCGTTCTAGGTCGTCGAGAAGATCTGCGGAATCTTCGATACCAACGCAGAGACGGATTAAATCTTCCGGAAGCCCCCGTGCAGCGCGGGTAGCAGCGGGTATAGAGGCGTGGCTAGCATTTGAAACTAAGCTTAAGGGACAGGAACCATGAAGCCGATCCCAGACTTACGACATGGCGCAGGGCATACTGATGAGGGAATTCACACACCCAAAACTGACACTGACAGACCACAGTCTGGTTGCAGCAACGACGCGCTCACTAATATCTTTGCTTCCGGTGGAGAAGCTAAGGACAGCACCGTAGCCGTTGGAGATGCGTTCATGTATTTCCTTATTGGGATGATCAGGTAGACCAGGGTAAAACGTTGGGAATCCGAGTGAATGGAGGTAGTGAGCAACAAGCATGGAAGTGGAAGATTGTTGGTTCAAACGAAGAGCCAGAGTTTTGGTTCCACGCAGGAGAAGGAACGAGTCAAAAGGAGTCAGTCCATTGCCGGTAGCGTTAATCATAAACGCTATTTGCTAAGGGAATACATGTCCAGTAGAATCAAGTGCTGCTCAGAGATAACACTCACTTTTGCAACGTCGTCCCTGTTGCAGGTGATGACGCCAGCCATGAGATCGTGGTGACCGCTGAGATACTTGGTTGCACTGTCATACACGATGTCTGCGCCATGTTCGAGCGGTCCTTTGTAGAAATGGGCTCATCATCGTATTATCTACCACGACAAGTGCAGCTGGAACCCGTTCCTTTACCTCCTTCGCGATGGAGGCAATATCGACGATTTTGAGGAGGGGATTAGTAGGTGATTCGAGGAGAACCATTGCGATATTGTTTCTCCATTTTTAATAAGGGAACAAGGGTATCAGGCTTGGTGGTGTCGGCGTGATGCACAGCGATTCCAGCGTGCGTACGGAGGTAGGCAAGAAGACGATTGGTACCGCCATACAAGTCGTCGCCAGCAATGATTGCATCCCCTGGTTTCAACAACCGCAGGATAGTGTCCAAGGCTGCCATTCCAGATGACACCGCGAAGCCATGAGCGGCAGAAGAAATCTTAGCAATGTGATGCTCTATGTGGATTGAGCACTGAGGTACAGGGAAGCCCATTTGCACATACCTAAATGGCTTCTAGTGGGATTTCCGCTTCGAGTGTAGTCGTACTCCCCACCAACTCCCTTGAACGTCGCTGTCTGGTATATTGGCACTGACGACGACCCATATTGATCTTTTAGACTCGGGTTCTCCACTGTTGCACAAAGCGTAGAAAACCGGTATGGTCGACGGGGACGATAAGGTGAATCTGGTTCTGGAGTAGGGAGATCTCCTACACTCGCATTAGTGGCAATATCGAATGGCAGTTTGTTCGTCATCGTTGAGGATGAGCTGGAGAAGTCGGGCAGTTAATCGCCTATTGATGCACGTGACTCCAAATGGCGTGCTATTCCAGGGGAGACTTTTGAGTGTATGCGACTATGTAATATTAATGCCGCCACAAAAGAGGGCAAGGGAACAAGGTAAGGTGGTTAGATAGGGACTACACCGGAACTTGGCTGAAAGAAACCCAGCGACCAGGCAAGTTAATGTTACCAAGCAAGTACTTGATCCAGAAGTCGTCGCGAAGCGTACGAAGAAACACCTCGAGGAACTTGAGGTGGGTTCTATACCCTTCAGTCATCATACACATTGACTGACACCTATGTATCAAGCGCACAAACTATAGTGCTTCGGTCATCCTCAATGATCCTGATTCGGAGCCGGAGTCTTCTACAAACCCGAAGTCGAAATTTCGTGCCCGTCAGACGGTCATATCAGACAAACGCACTTTGAGCAACGCCAAACCCAAGAAGAAGTCGAGTATGAATGTCAGGTCTGCCATATTGTACAGGAAAGGACTGGCAACCCTGGTGGAGGAAAGCGTGAGCGCTGTCTTCCCTTCTTGGTACTAGTACATTGACACATCGCAGGGGATTTCTCTCCTTCCTTCCACAGTACCATCGTACATTACGGCTGCCGCCCCGCCTTCTCCCTATCCGTCGCGCCTTCTATGCTCCGTATGCGGCTATAAAGGTGCTTACAGGTGCAAGAAATGTGCAGTGCCGTATTGTGACATGAACTGCCGCCAAGTACACGATGAAACGCGCTGCGAACGAAGAGTCATATAGATCACCAATCATGGTGCGCTCACTGCACTTGACATGACAGGAACAGGTGACACGCTTTCATCTGGCCTTTACCGATAACCAGTGGTTCGCCCCCGGTCGACTGCATGTTATTACGGAGTCCGTCGCGCTTTCCTCATTGCACAGCGCCATCCCCTTTCCAAAGAAGCGTGTCTTAGTGCCGGTGAAATGAGATACGGGCTACGACATGCTCTATCACGACTACCCCATAGATTGCATTGACAAAGACACGAGTCTGCCACTTGTCAGATCGTGATCGAGCACTTTGATGTACAGACTGTGTTCAATAGCGATTGACGAAACTTGTGTCAGCTCCAAATGTAACTTAAGGCAGACTTGAGGCAGACGCAAATCTGGGAGGTGTCAACCCAAGCTTCCCGACGTGCTCCCGATTTCATCCGACTGTAGTATGCTCACGAAAGACACATAGCATGCTCGGCAAACTGAAGCTGAGTGTTTGCAATCATTGTAATCTCGAATTGAAACCAGCGCTTGGCAGTAAGTTATGTAAGTTACTTGCAAGCAGCGAGAACGACAGAGCGACAGCTGTCCATTCTTATCAGATACGGGTGAATCCCAGATGTGTCTGAAGGCCTTACCAAAACCATCCTTCGTGAGGTATGTCGCCGTTTTTAAACACTGCGAAAGTGCGTCCCAGTGCTTGAGTAGCAGAACTAAGGGAAGTGATCCATCCCTTATGCGAACAGAGAGCCATGGCCTTGGGGTCCTAAGGATATCCAGTGTACCGAAAGAAAGGAGACTGAGAATGCACGAGCAGTGGCATGCAAGAATTAGCAGCCCAAAAACTTCGACATTCAGAGTATGAAACGACGGCAAAAGCTCGCCGCATGCACTTAGCGAGAAGACGGCGTCGAAGGCATTCATGGAGACTTGGGTAGATATAATGGGGTACAATGATCAAAGGCTAGGGTTCGGTGTAGGTACCTGATCCAGTCCTCATGGGAAGGTTCCTGCAGGAGAGGCTTGGGCAGGCACCAGTGACTCTACCGCCACAGGTGCTGATAACATGCCACATCCTGCTGCTGGACTATACTTTTGAGGTCCAAAGGCGATCAGGCAAGCACATGAGGAGTGGGCTGAGGGAAGGTTGAAATGGTGATACTCAAGAAGAAGCCGGAATCCTGGTGCGTTCAGGTAACAACATCATGCAACTGGGTACTCTTCAACACATACACCACCATGCCAGGTCTTTTGAAATGTGCTCACTATGAATTATACTTTACTCTTGCCCTCCACTGACATCCTCTGACTGCCCCGGTGTGACTCATTGGGAGCCTGACATGTGCATTCGGTCGTAAACATGAATCTGGCGTCGGCGAGGACCAATTTTTCCAGAGTTTGATTGAAGCGGTAAATGTCGGATTTTTTGACACAGTGCCCTGCGCATGATCGAGCTGAGATCACAAGCGAAAGATTGGAGTGAATATCCTTGCTGGATCGCGAGATATTGCAATTCTGCGTTCGAAGCTCAGAATCAGAGACTGAGGTTGATTTTCTCACACGGCTAACTGGCATCTGCAAACAGCTTTTCTCCCGGCCCTTGCACAAACGGCGGGGTGAGCGACCGTCCGAGGTGGCTGCCCGTATTAGTCTCTCCACTGACAATTACACCCCCAATAGATTGGTACTTCCAACCCCTTCCGATATACAAGTGCAAGACGCGCATGTCCACCGACGTCCAATCCAGCCGACGACTCGCTGTTCTCATATCCGGTTCAGGTACGTCTCCCTAGGATTTCTCTTACAATAATTCAATATCGTTTGTACAGGGACGAATCTGCAGGCACTCATCGACGCCCAAAACACGCCAGCCTTGCCACACACTTCGATAGTTCTCGTGTTTTCCAACCGCAAAGCTGCACACGGACTCGTCCGTGCTGCAACCGCATCACCACCCATCCCTACCGCATATCTGGCGCTCCAACCGTACCTACGACAGCATCCCGGAAAGACCAGGGAAGACTATGATCTCGAACTGGCGAAGATCATATTGCGGGCGAAACCGGACGTAGTAGTATTGGCGGGATGGATGCATATCGTGAGCGAGTCGTTCTTGGACGTTCTTAGGGGAACCCGGGGGATCGAAGACGAGGGCGCGACAAACGATCATGACGACCTCTCCACCAGTCCTATACCCGTGATCAACATCCATCCGGCTTTACCTGGTCAATTCGACGGTGCCAATGCCATCCAACGAGGGTACGAAGCATTCCAGCGTGGAGAGGTCGATAGGCTAGGCGTCATGGTCCACCGCGTCATCGCCGAAGTGGACCGGGGCGAGTCTCTCGTCGTGCGTGAAGTCCCGATCGGGAAGGGCGAGTCGATCGAGACGTATGAGGAGCGGTTGCACAAGGTCGAATGGGAAATCATCGTGCAGGCCACGAGGATGGTGTTGGACGAGGTCAAGCCGGTGCCTCAGGAATGACCGTGGAGTATGTATACAAATTATGGTCGACGCATACATAGATGATCACTGACCCCCTTTCCCCACACGCGATTGTTCGCATCGGGCTGTCAAAACCCAATCCCTGCGTCCTGTGTCAACACTGGTAGGGGATTACCTTGAGCATACAGTTGTCAGTTTTAGGTTACGGTTTCGTGACACACTTAACGTTCAACCGTGCGCCCGAACGTGAATCTGAGTGACTGAGTTGTATTAAATAAGACAGTCTACGAAGAATAAGCTACGGTAGCAGTGGACGTGGTTGGCGAAGACGAGGGTTGTACGACCATATTGCCTAGGCGAGGCAATGACTGTCTAGTGATGAACTCGAACGTCGTCGGCAGCTTGTCCGCTGCTTGACGGAGTGCTAAGAACGAACGGTGAGAAATGAAACGGACAAGAGACTAATGCTTTACCTTCTCGAGCGAGCTCTTCTCGGATGGGAGTGCCTCCTATCTCGAAGATGACTCTGCCGGTAGGAACGCTGGCAAAGAAAAATGTAGCTTATACCCACGCAAGACATGTCTCCTTACCGTGTTGCCCAGAACTCGAACGTCCCTTTACCCTTTCCCATACGCGTCTCGTTACCCTTGTACAGAATTCTCAGCCATTCCCAAGATAAGACCCTCCGTACGCACCTTGATGCACACGGGGATGTCAGGGAAGACTCTGAGGTGAACTTTTGCACCCTTGACGACTTTGATGTTTCTCTTGATGACTTCCTCAGCGGTCATGAGCTGTTTTGCGGTGAACCTGACGCCCATTCCTTTTATTCTGATGCCCCAGTCGCCGAACGCGAGGGTGGTTCCCCTGGTCGACCCGCCCGTTGGGATTGGAATGCGACCCTTGTGTCGTTTGACATTTTGGATCTGACGTGGGGCCAGCTGCGAGCGAAAGCGGACGCCTCCGAGTTGGATGCGGGGCAGCAGCAGCGACGTCGTCGGCCACATTATTGGAAGGTCGAGCGTATTTGACTAGTAATAAATATGGTAGTAGTTCAAGGGATGGCACGTGACCTCTCTAGTCTTCCTCCATCCATGAGCGACAAAAAGCGGGCATTCGAGGGCAATGGCGAAGCGTCCGTGTCGAAGAAACTCAAAAGGTATGGAATATTCTAAATTCGAAAGTGTTGCCCACTCTGATGGTAAATCCATTCTCCAGCGAACCTGTGAGTGTCTTTTCCGGCCTGCAAAGGTGAATCTTCAACCTTCGACATCGCTCTGACATGTCTTCTATAACCTCTTTGCTTCTCTGTTCCAGACATCTACCAATGGATCCGCTACACCAGCTGTCAGTGTCACCGTCTACTCTCCGTCGTTCATCCCCACTAACTTGGCAACAGCTCTCGACAGATGCCATCATAGCACAGAAACGGGCAGAGATCGCTGCCAAGGTCGCAGCCATGAAAATGAACAAATCTGGCCCGCCTAAACCGACCCCACTCGCTTCTTCTCCTTCGCCAGCGCCCACCTCTGCCGCCAAGACGCCCGTAACCGGGGCAGCCACTCCGGCTGTCGGCACACCGCCCGTCGACGGAGCGATGCCCAGCATGGACGATATCGCTCGCAGAGTGGCCGAAGCGAAACGACGGGTGGCAGAGGCGCAAACAAAGCTGGCCGTCAAGGACAACCCGTACATGGTAATCGTCAACCTTTACCCCGTGTCGCTCCATTATATTCACTTCTCTCTGGTCAGTCCGTACCTCCACCGGGCAAGAAGGGTAGTCGGCCAACCGAACCTGCTCAGCAGCAGGGTGCAGGATTGAAGATGGCCGCTCACCCCCTGTTACTGGACAACACGCCCGTCGCACCACAGTCTAAGAAGGATAGGTACAAACCCATGCAGCCCAAGTTCGCTTCTATCAAGGTACGTCCATGTCGTTCCCGTAAATTGTAATTCAAACCCACGACTCGTCGATAGGCCAACATCCGCAATGCGCCAACACCACCGCCTGCACCCACTCCCACGCCCGTGACAGAAGTCAAGTCCAATCCATACGCCTCTGGCGCTTCTGCAGCCAAAGACACCGTCTTCGAAGGAGCTCCCAAGGAACGAGTCGGTCGTACATTCAAGTTCAATCCCAAGGGCAAGTACGTCCAGCTGGGTAACCAGATGAGGCAAGATTCCCAATTGGAGGCGCTCAAACAGCGTATCGCGGAGAGCGCCCGCAAGGCTGGTTTGGACTCCGAATTCGAAACTCTGGAGAAGAACATCAAAGTGGGTAATCTCATCTTCTGACATACGCATCAGCTAATCATTTGTGATAGCGTGAACCGCCTCCGGAGGTTGAATGGTGGGACGCTGCTTTACTCCCCAACAAGACTTACGACGACCTTGCAATGGGCTTCTCAGCGCTTAATATTCGCACAGAAAACTCTCCTGTGACTATTTACGTGCAGCATCCGATTCCTATCCCTGCTCCCGACGATAAGAACAAGGTTGGACTGAAGCCGTTGAAACTAACGACTAAAGTCGGTCTTTTGGCACCATAGTTCGGATGTCTTGCTGATATGCTGGCCATAGGAACAAAAGAAGATGAGGAAGCAACGTCGCCAGGCAGAGTTGCAGGATAAACGTGACCGGATTCGAATGGGTCTCATTCCGCCTGACCCTCCCAAGGGTATGTCACAATGTATGCTCGCAGAGTTTTACTGACTCGATCGTCCGCGCCAGTCCGCCTTGCTAATTTGATGAAGGTGCTGACGTCGGACGCCGTCCAAGATCCAACCCGCGTGGAGGCTCGTGTACGGAGGGAAGTGGCGATGAGGAAGCATCAACACGAAAAGATGAATGTAGAGCGTAAGCTTACGGACGACCAACGGCGGGAGAAGGTCGAGATCAAGAAAGCGGAGGAAGAGAAGAAGGGCATCTATGGTGCTGTTTTCAAGTATGTCTCTGCCCTTTAGCTCCTGTCGTGATATTGACCCAGATCTGTACAGGGTCAAGACACTGTCTGATCCTGCGCATCGATTCAAAGTTCGGAAGAATGCCGAACAGATGAACTTGACTGGACTGTGCATCTTTAACCCAACGTTCAGTATGGTCTACGTGGAGGGTGCTTCTAAATTCATTCGGACGTATAAACGCCTGATGCTGCATCGTATCGCGTGGACGGAGCCGGCGCGACCTCGTGGCGGTGAGGACGTCGAGATTGACGCAGGTGAAGAAGGAGAGGAAGCCAACGAGGAGAGTGGGAAGGGAAAGGCGAGGGCGGATTCACAAGGAGTGGAAGGGGACTCCGAAGTGTCCCTGGAAAACAATGCGTGCTATATGATTTGGGAGGGTCAACTTCGGGACCGAGCATTCAACAGTTTCAAGCCACGTAGTTGCCCGACGGATGGTGCTGCGAAGGAGGCTTTGGGGCAGAAGTTGGCAGGTTATTGGGATGTAGCGAAGAATTGGAAAGCAGAGGAGGAAGACTTGTTGGTTTGATGGTTTTACTTCACTAGAACTTGTACGGCAAGTGTAGTTTAGTTGAAGTTCATGAGCTTCCTGAATTGTGGTTGTTTGGTGAGTGATGGAAAAGCCTGTGCTGATCTTATTGGAGCTTGAAAATGGTTTTTTTCCTCCTGATATGTCTTCTTCTCCATACAACTGGTTGTACTGCTACATGATGCAAGTACATCCACCAAATCCTCATTGAAATTTTCAACATCCTAAGAGCCCATTCACTGTGTGAAACTGAGGTTGAAGTTTCTGACTTCAGCTTCACTAAATCAGGTATGAGATGGGAAATGACCACATGCAGCTGCAGTGTGTGCTGGCATACTTGTGAAGGGACTGAAACAGAGAAAGCTCAGCCCATATGATAATGTGCTAATGTACATGCAACCACACTAACCTGAAACAGAGAAAGCTACTGTAAACTGTCAGTTCCATGTATTGTATAAAGTGTAGTGAGCATACCTCAGCCCATATGATAATGTGCTGAGGAAGAGAAGGAGAGAGAGATGTGAGAGACTATCTATCTGTCTGATCGTTGGAACAGCTGAACTCGCCGGTCGTCGTATGATGAGATGACTACAGATGTACACGCGTGTCCATGTCCTGCCCTCGCTGACTAAGCCTTTGTCCTCCTCGCTACCCCAGGCTCCCCTACTACATGTGCCCCCTTCAAAAAATGACGACGTCCGCGTCGTCTAGCCTGCACCCTCACGCACTCCTTCGTTGTGGCCCCCCCCTAATTCCGTTTGCATGGCGCTACCTGCTCTCTCCTCTATCTCGTTCCCCGCGTCTGCTTCATCTTCTTCGTCCTCATAGCATCCCTTTTCCTTTCCTTCTTCTACCTCGTCCGTTTCTTCATTCGAATTTTCTTCGTCCTCCCCTCTGTCCGCTTCCGCTCTTTTCTGTCCTCTCTCCCGCTCGTGTAGCATTCTCATGTACTTATGTTGGTCCGCATGTAGTTTTGTTCCTTCTCTTGGCACGAATGCTCGCAGACGCCGTGCACTGAATTCGCCTGCTACCTGAGCACCTGATAGCGTTTCCAACCTATAAGAATTTCTCAGTCGCCTAGCTATCCGATACGGCTGTGACCACTTAGGGAGAATTTTCCGTTCTGTCTTGAATGTGTAGTCCAGATCGCTTCTGTAAACTTGCACAAGTTGTCCCTCTGTGAAGACGACTTCCGCATGATGCCGTTTCAGTACGCGGCGATCGAAGGCTGTTTTCCTTCTAATGGCATGCTTGACGGCTTCGTCGTACCCATCGAGCCGTTGTTGCGCTGCATCACCGCTTCCAACCTCTGGAGGAGCTTCTGATCCCTTGCTTCTTCGTTCCTCCTTCTCTCCTCGATGTCCTCTCTCTCTTGCTTTAGCCTCGCCGTGTTTACATCCTTCACCGCCTTTACGAATGCGTTCCAGTCCGCATACTCATCGTCCAACTGTTTTCGTACGGCTTTCGGCAACTGCTTCTTCACCTGCCATATCAAAGTTGACCCTTTCTCTATTCCCGCCAGCATTGCCAACTCCCAAGCTTCTTCCGCCCATTTGACGTGCGCCCATACTTTCTGTCGACCTACGGTCTTGGTTACCCCGACGTCATCCTCCATCAGCTTGTGCGCCAGTAACTCCGCCTGGTATTCCTCTGATGTTTGCATTGCACTCTCGATGGGCGGCCATCTAGTCCTGAACGCCTTTGTGAGGTCGTCCCAAGACGTCAGCTGCGACCCTTGTAGTCCCTGATACCATCTTTCTGCCGGGGATCCTGTCCCCAGGTAGTTCGATAGTGCCGATATCTTTTGTGCGTCGGTTGCAACTGGGTTTGAGAACAGGATGTTTCTGTTAAACGCTTTCAAGAAGTCGCTAGCGTTTTCTGACGTTGACCTGTCTCCATAAAAGATTGGTACTACTTCTGCCATCGCTCGTGCGCGATTTGCTACCGATGGAGCCGGTGTGGGTGGTAGAACCGGTGGGGCTGGTAGAGCTGGTGGGACTGGGGGTGCTAGAGATATCGGCGGTGTCGGTAGTGCCGTTGTATTCGTGAGGGTTGGAATACTTGATAGCACTGAGGTCGTTGTTGGCGGCGTTGTGAATGCCCGTCCCCTTCGGTTGAGTGGGATGGCTGAAATCGACGTATTCAGTGGTACTGCTGGGTATGTTCCCCGGTACTCTTCCGTTTCTGAGACCGGTGATGTTGCCCTGGTCGGTGGAAGAGCCCTCGTGGATGCACACTCGTGTGGGGACGTAGGTGACTGGGTTGGGGAATGGGGTTCTGATGGGAACACGTATTCGCTGTCCGTTGGCGTAGTGCCTAACGGTGTTGACACTGTCGGTGGGGTAACGGGGTTCGCTGATACGTAGCGTCCCCTAGTGTCACGGTTGCGGAGCCTGCGAGACAGTTTGGTCAGTCCTGTTGGTCGTTGTGCTGTACGTAGCTTTTTATTTTCTTCGACACGTGTCCGTCGTGCGTTGTCTGCGTGGTCTAACTCGGTAGCGTTGGTTCGGGAACCTTACGGTGTGCGGTGGTACGGTGATGCGGTGCTACGGCGTGCGTTGAATCTACTATCATCACCACGATGGAACAGCTGAACTCGCCAGTCGTCGTATGATGAGATGACTACAGATGTACACGCGTGTCCATGTCCTGCCCTCGCTGACTAAGCCTTTGTCCTCCTCGCTACCCCAGGCTCCCCTACTACATCGTCATGTGATGATGTGGACTGGTCTGAGTGTCGAAGCTGCAACATCCAAAGTCTATAATGTGAAGCCATACCCAACATATCCCAACACACCCTCTCAGTGAGAGACCAGTGACAAACCCATTTGATGACCTTGAAATGACACATGTGCAAGAGGCTTGGTAAGAATATCCATGACATTTTGGTGTGTTGGGATCCATCAAAGAGTGAACACCCCCTTTCTGATGTGCTCTCGGAGAAAATGATAATGAATGTCAATGTGCTTAGTGTGAGGATGATTGACTGGACTGGAAGAAAGTGAGACTGCACCTGTGTTATCCACATGGATGATGAGAGGAAGAGTAGACATTTGACAAAATGAGCATAATGTGAAACTTAACCAGAGACCCTCCTGTGCACATGCAGTAAGTGCCATGTACTTGGCCTCCATTGATGACAGGGCAAGAGTGAGTTGTTTCTTTGATGTGTGAGCCACTGGACCTCCGTAGAAGAACCAAATGTAACCCAATACAGAGACCCAATCCCCTGGACATGTTGCCCAGTCCAAATCACTAAAAGCATAAGGAAGATGATTGACATTCAGGTTTCCATAATCATTAATGGATGTGAAGGGACTTTGTCCCTTTTAGGTAGTGAAGTAAATGTCTTGCTGCAGTGTAATGACATGGTTTTGCATTGGCACATTGTTGAGCCAGTCATTGAACTGCCTGAGTGATGTTGGGGTGGCTACATGTGGCAAGATAGGTCAGCTCTCCAACAATCTTTCTGTAGGCATGTGTCAGGTCTGCCACATCAGGGAAGACATCCATATCCTGTCTGAAGGGATGATTTGGATCCATTGGGAGAGATACCAGATTCACTTCCTCCAGTCCATACTCCTTGCAAAGATGATCGATGTATGCCTCCTGATGAATCCACACCTCATGAGTTTCCTGCCTTCTCTTGATCTCGATCCCAAGATACAGTGAAATGGGTCCAAGGTCACTGATGCCAAACTGCTTGCCAATCTTTCCCTTCACCCAATTAAGAAAGTACCTGCTGTTGCAACCACCCAGGCCATCATCAACATGCCACATGATGATGTATATCAACCTCCACTCATCCTCCTCTACCCTGTCCAGAATGAAGACCATGAGGTCAACATCAGACCTGGAGAATCCAAGTTCTTCAAGGAGTTTTGAGAGCATCACATACCAGTCAAACATGGCTTGTTTTAACCCATAGAGAGAGCATAAAAGCTGACACATGAGAAGTACCCCAACATCGTTATATTGCTTGAAGCCTCACAGCTGTTTCATGTAGATTTCTTCTGTGAGTTCACTGTGAAGAAAGGCATGCTTTGCATTGAAACAGTCCAACTCCCAGTCATTTTGTGATGCCATTGTGGTCAACAGCTTGACTGATGCCTGCCTGGCGACCAGTGTGTAAGTTTGGTGGAAGTCTATGCCTGGCACCTGAGAAAAACCCTGCATGACTAGTTGTGCCTTAAACCTTGAGCCTCCCTTTAAATTGACCAGTTTGAATTTGAAGACCCAGCAGTTTCCCATGAGTTTGCAGCCAGGCAGTTGCTCTACCAACTTCCACACCCCCATATCCTTCATCATCCCCAGTTCTTTCTTCATCGCCTCCATCCACCCTGCATGATCAGAATGCTTCATTGCTTCCTCATATGTTGCTGGAGGGATGGACATATCATATCCAGGTTGGTTTGGATTGCATTGTTAGTCACTTCTGATAGAGAGGTGCAACTGTTCAGTGATAATTAGATTGACCTGATGCTCTGAAAAAGCACCATTCTCATCTTCTGCATCCTCTTCTCTTGCACCTATCACCCCCTCACCTGAGCTGCCATCCACTCCCTCACTCACTTCCAAAACCACAACTGAGTGTGTCTTGTCCCTTGACCTCTTAAGTTCATCTGCCAGTGCCTTCCCCTTTTCCATTAACACCCTTGTGCAAGTCAATCAATGAGGTTCATTCAACATGTCCTGAACACCCTGGGGCATGGTAGGAGTGGGTGAGGAAATGAGTGGAATGGGCATTGGCAAGGAAGAGGTGACTGTTGGGACCTGTGGTAAGCAACAACCTGTGGACATGTCTCTGGGATGCATAACTGACTCCTCATTGAAAATGTTGGTATCACATAGTAGATACCGGCATCCTGTACAAAGAGCTCAAAGGTAGCTGAATACTCCATAGTGTAGTAGACTATTCTAGAATAATGTTCTCACACAGTATAAATACCTGAGCCAATAGGGCAAGGGAAGTAATCATTATCTTATCAATCATTCTCACAATCAAGCTCCTACTCTACAGGTTATGATGTTCCTTGTGGTGATCTTCACCTCTTTTCTCCACTTTCTATATTCTAAATGTTCTCTTACTTATTACCATTCGATTCCCCATCTCATTTACTACTACTTACACTTTTTCCGAGCTCTCTAGGGTTATTCCTGCACTTGTGGTGCATTCCCCTTTGGTTTGTTTACCATTGTTTACTTACATCGCACTTAGTGTGTGAGTCCAGTGTTGATACCCTTTGGTTACTCACACTGGACTCTAGGTACTGTGTACTCTCATACCTCATTTCAATCTATGGTTACTCACACTGGACTCTAGTCTGGTTTATCCCCAAGCTCCTTAGAGCTATAGGAGTCGATTAGGAGTCCTTTGGACCCCTTCATTCAAGTTTGTTGCTGACAGGTTATGAGCCCCGGCTTCTAAGCCTCATATTGCAACAACCACTTCTCAGATCGATCTCAAACCTCACCCATCGCATTCCCTGGCCCAGATAACCCTTCTTGGCCCCTTTTCAAATTCCAAATTGCTCTAGGTCGCTACCAACAGCAGTTGTCGCTTTTTCACCTCCTATCCACAACATCAACCATTCCTACCTTCCACAAAGCTTCCTCTGCTGTCAAAACCACCTGCTTCGGTGTCGAAGGTCCCCATCCACCGATATACCAAGTTTCAGGTCGATCTGTTGGGTAGAAAGGACTTTATACCACTGGGAAGTTCAAGGGGGTCATCAGTGCGCCTATACCTGACTTTCATCGAGTCATAACTCATCATCCACTGCTCCGATCTCTGCAAAACAACACTTGCCGAGCTCCGTGCATCAAGGGCTTTCCGTCGATACCTCTCAGAAAAATTTCCATCGAGTGGATCGCTCAGCATCGCATCATATTTGCACACAGACCATCTGGGCCATATCTCCACAACCCCTCTATCAACCACAAATAATCTTGATATCTCTGGGCTCCTCTCGATGCTCTCTATCCATCTATACCATCTATCCACCAGCTCATCCTGAATTTCCCTCTCCATCATCGTCACCACCTGGAAGATGTCCTCAGAGCAGACCCCTTGCATCAAGCCTCTCTCTGGCACTAACTACTCGACCTGGAGTGAAGAGATGAAGGCCCTCCTTCGCTCTAAGGGTCTCTGGAGGCTGGTAGATGGAAAGGAGACTTGTCCCACCACTGCTGGCGATGATCAGGAAAAATGGGATGTCAAAGCGGACAAAGCTGCAGGTGAAATCATGCTAGCCTTGGAAGCTGACCAGAGAGTGCACATTAGGAGTGTCCAGGACGATCCTGTTGCTGCATGGAAGGCCCTGGCGACCCTCTATGTCCAACAAAGGCCTGGAGCTCGCTTTGCAGCCTATGACAACTTCTTCACCATCAGGAAGCGAGAGGACAAGTCCCTGAGCTCCCTGACAGCCAGGATCGAGCTAGCCATGCTCAAAATTCAAGAATTGTGGTCCTCCCAGTTCACACTCACATCCTTGGATGATGAACTCGTCTGTATGACCATGATTCGAGCTCTGCCCCAGGAATACTTGCATTTCACCTCCTCCTTGCTCCTCCTCTCCTCACTGGACAAGGCCACCATCAAATCTGCCTTTATCACCAAAGATATCAATAGGAAACCTCGTGCTGATGCATCTGCATTGTCTGGGGACTCTGCACTTGCAGCTGGCACTCCTAGGGCCTGTGGATGCTCTCCCAACGACCCCTGTGGCTTTTGCGAGAAGACTGGGCACTGTGAACACATGTGCTTCGCTAGGCAGCGTGCCAAGGAAGCCCACAAGGCCTCTAAGCGCAAGGGCAAGTCCAGGAATGCGAACAAGGCTCAAGAGTCATCTACTGCCACTCCTGCAGCACCCACCAGCCCAGAACCTCCCACTGCTGCTGCCAACATCGCCATGATTGCTCAGGACTCCTCTGCCAGTGCTGGAAATGCAAGTCTTCGTTCCTCTACCTCTCCTTGCCCTCCCAACTTCGATGCTGATGACCACTGGACTGCAGACACTGGGGCCACTTCTCATATGACCCCACATCGCCACTGGCTGTGCAATTATACCCCAAAATGCATGCCAATTCACCTGGCTGACCATACTGTTGTCTACTCTGCTGGGATCGGTTCTGTGGTCTTTCAGCCGGTCATAGAGAGCAAGGGAGCAAGGGCAGTCGAGTTTACACGCGTCCTACATGTGCCAGAGCTTAAATCAAATCTCCTCTCAGTCCTGTACTTAACTTGCCATGCTAGCTTCATTGTAAACATAGATTCCGTGTGCATGGCCTTCTCTTGCCCTCCTGGGGCTCCCTTGTTCGTTGCAAGTATCTCAGATGGCAATACTGCAACCCTAGATGGCACCACAGTTCCTGTTGCGCACTCAGCTTGCCCTGCAACAACTCTACCTCTGGATCTCGCCCTATGGCATCGTCAACTTGCACACCACCATATAGACAGAGTCAAGGCTCTCCTACAGCGAGAGATGGTAACTGGACTGAAGCTGGAGGCCAAGACTCGTCCTGATCCTATCTGTGAACCATGTTTGGCTGGGAAGATGCATGCCAACCCCTTCCCAAGCTCAGAATGGCGCGCTTCTTGTCCCCTAGAGCTTGTGCACACTGATGTACACTATGTCCCCTATAGGACCTTCTCAGGGTTTTGCTACTGGGTCTCTTTCATCAATGATTACTCCAGATATCGCTTCATCCTTCCCATCAAAGCCAAATCCGATGTTTTCGATGCTTTCAAGCGATTCAAGGCCTTTGCAGAGAACCAGACCGAGCAACACATCAAAACCCTTCGAGATGACAAAGGGGGCGAGTATATGAGCAATGCCATGATTGACTTCACTACCCAGGCAGGCATCGAGCACCAGCACACAGTCCAGGCTTGCCCTCAGCAAAATGGAGTCGCAGAGCGAGCCAATAGGCTACTTGCAGAGCGACTTACTGCCATGCTCGATGAATCTGGACTTGCAAAGGCATTCTGGGGTGAGGCTCTTGCAGCTCTTGTCCATGTGTGGAACAGATGCCCTACTGATGCTGTGGATGGTGCTACGCCTTATGAGCTGTGGCATGGGCACAAACCTGATGTCTCCCACCTCCGGGTGTGGGGATGCACTGCCTATGTCCATTTACAGAAGGATCAGCGCTCTGCCCTTGGTTCTCACATGCAGAAATGCATGTTTATAGGTTACCCTGATGGCTACAAGGGCTGGAAGTTCTACAACCCTCTCACAAAGTGTACAGTAATCTCGGAACATGCTGACTTCGATGAGAGGCACTTCCTGATGTCTAGAAAGCCTCAGCCACCATCTGGTGTGCCTCCACCACCTCCTGATGATCCTACTGATCGCTCCACCTCCCCAACTATATATTTCGGTCCTGGGAGTGATTCTGACGAAGATGATGATCCTGTGCCGCATGTACAGGGTCAAGGGGGAGTTGTTATGCCTCCAGTCACACCCCAGCCTTGTCCTGTCACTCCAGCTCCTCCAGGTGTCCCTGCCATGCCTCCTGATGCGCCAGCTATTGCCCCTGCACCTGCTGCAGATCAAGTACCTCCTGCTCCTGCTCCTGCTCCTGCTCAACCTCTAACTCCAGTTGGCATTGGTGCAAGGCTCCCTGCTCGAAATCGTCGCCCTCCTCGTGAATGGTGGAAGCTAAGTGCAGGGCAACTGGACGATGAGCTATCTGACGATGAAGAGGAGGCAGATCTCGCATTTTCAACCTCTAGTGTTGAACCTAGGACCTATGCAGAGTCTATGTGATGCCCTGATGCTGTAGAGTGGCATGAAGCTGTGCTTCAAGAGCTAGCTGCCCATGATGGCAATGGCACTTGGGAATTGGTTCCTAGACCTGTGGATTGCAAGGTGATTGGTTCTAAGTGGGTATTTAAGCTGAAGCGCAATGCAGATGGCTCTATAGATCGCTACAAAGCCTGCCTCGTTGCCAAGGGCTATAACCAACGTCCTGGCTTCGATTATCTCGAGATCTTTGCCCCTGCTGTCCGCATGCCCACCATTCACATCATCCTTGCCCTAGCAGCTTTACAGGACCTCCACCTCCACTCTGTCGATGTCTCCAATGCCTACCTCAATGGGGAGATGGATTGTGATGTCTACATGGAGCAGCCCGAAGGATTTGCCCAGAAAGACCCCAGAAAATTCGTCTGCCTGCTCCAGAAGGCGCTCTATGGTACCAAGCAAGGTGGTAATCGCTGGAACTGAAAGATGCGCTCTGTACTCGAGTCCCTTGGCTTCCAGCAGACCTACTCTGATGCAGCCATCTATGTGCTCTCCAAAGGTGATGTGCACATCATATTGCCAGTCTTTGTCGATGATATGACCTTTGCATCGAAATCTCTCACTGCCATCAAGGAGATGATCTCTGCCCTGCGCCAACACTTCAAATTGTGTGACCTGGGCCCTACCACTCAACTGCTAGGCATTAAAATTGACAGAGACCAGTCCAAGTGCTCTATTACCCTCTCCCAGCGACAGTACTGCCTGGACATCCTTGATCGCTTTGGGATGGCTGACTGCAAGCCAGTTTCGACTCCCATGGATCCTGGACTGCGCCTTACCCATGATTTAAGCCCCCAAACTTGTGAGGAGGCATCCCAGATGCATTCCATTGATTATCTCGGAGCTGTGGGCGCACTGATGTACCTTGCCACCACCACTAGGCCTGACATTGCATACACTGTTGGTGTCCTAGCTTGTTTTAACTCCAATCCAGGGCTAGCTCACTGGAATGCGGTCAAGCACCTTCTTCGCTACCTCAAGGGCACTGCGACCTATTCCTTGACCTATTCCCCTGATCCCTCATCGCCACAACTCTTTACCACATACTCTGATGCAGATCATGGCAGTTGCAAGGATTCTGGTCGCTCTACAGGTGCCTATGTGATCAAGATGGGTACTGGCGCTGTTTCTTGGAGCTCGAAGCTGCAGGGCATCGTTGCACTGTCCTCAACTGAGGCAGAGTACATCGCTGCTGTGGAGGCTGGCAAGGAAATGGTCTGGATGCGAAAGCTGTTGCAGGAGATGGGATTTTCGGTGAATTCACCCTCTGTGCTGCACATTGACAACCAGTCTGCGATCCAGGTGGCCAAACACCCTGAGCACCATGGGAGGATGAAGCAGCTGGACCTGCGCTGGTTTTGGCTGTGAGATATGGTGGATAAGGGGGTGATCTCGCCACAGTTTGTGCCCACTGCAGAAATGCCTGCTGATCTTCTGACCAAGCCACTGGCTCGAGTCAAGGTCCAGGAATTCTGCAAGATGCTAGGACTGGCACCATTAGGGGGGAGCTGAGCTGCCAGAGGTGTGCACTCAGGGGGGAGTGTTCCTTGTGGTGATCTTCACCTCTTTTCTCCACTTTCTATATTCTAAATGTTCTCTTACTTATTACCATTCGATTCCCCATCTCATTTACTACTACTTACACTTTTTCTGAGCTCTCTAGGGTTATTCCTGCACTTGTGGTGGATTCCCTTTGGTTTGTTTACCATTGTTTACTTACATCGCACTTAGTGTGTGAGTCCAGTGTTGATACCCTTTGGTTACTCACACTGGACTCTAGGTACTGTGTACTCTCATACCTCATTTCAATCTATGGTTACTCACACTGGACTCTAGTCTGGTTTATCCCCAAGCTCCTTAGAGCTATAGGAGTCGATTAGGAGTCCTTTGGACCCCTTCATTCAAGTTTGTTGCTGACATATGAGCCCTGGCTTGTCACTATAAAGAAAACCTCTATCGAACTATTGCTATTATCTAAATAAAACTTCATGTCACTATGTGGGGAGTTCCTGAAGACTTTGTTAATGTAACAACAAACACAAACAATGCCAATGGAGCCAGTAGTAGGGTATGAAACCTTGGTGCTATCTCCTCATACAAAGTAGATACACTTAAAGACAATAATTGGCATGCATGGAGAATTTGAATGCAGAAATTCTTATGCCTGCACAAGGTCTTTAAGTACACTGAGGGGAGCTACCCAAAGCTGGAGGAGGACTTGAGCAACAGTGCCAAGATTGTGGCATGGGAAGAAGAAGATCTTATCATGCAAACCCTCATATTGACAAATATAGATGACCAACAAATGGACCATGTCATGCATGCCAAGACAGCAGCACAGATGTGGGAAAATCTCAAAATGGCTCATCAGACATGTGGCATTCAAACCGCTCTCATTGCAGAGAGAGAGTTACTGAATGCTAAGTGTCCTGAGGGTGACAACATCGCGATGCACATTAATAAACTCAAATGGATGCAGAACAATCTATCAGCCATGGGGAAACTGGTCCCTGATGATGAATTCAAAGATATCCTATTATTAAACATGCTGGAGTCTTGGACTACATTTACCACATCGTATATGGCAGGCTGAATAGCCAGGAAAGGAGTGGATTCAGTCATGGTCGAAGAACTTACCACAGTGTTAGTGGACAAATACAAGTGCAGGCAGGGCACTCTGCAAGATCAAACATTATTCACTCAAAGAAAAGTAAATAATAAGCAGAAGGAGCCTACAAAGTCTTGTAGTATCTGTGGATGCGACAACCATACTACTGACAAGTGCTGTCATAAGGGGAAACCCAAATGTGGCTACTGTCAAAAGTTAGGTCATACTGAAGATGAGTGTTGGAAAAAGCACAGCAGACTGCCTAAAAAGGCTAAAGCCAGGCAGGCTAATTATGCCACAATCATGGAATTACCTACATGTGATACACAAGATGACAAGCAGGTGCTACACACAGATGGGACAAGGACATCTGATAGTAGTAGTATACATGATGTGTTTACTGTATCATATGAAGGAATAGATGAACATGTTGAGTGGTATATGTGGGTAGCAGACTCAGGGAGTATGGCACATATAGCAAAAGACAAATCAGTATTTAGGGATATGATCCCTATACAAAAAGTGATCCAAGGCATCGCACTGCAAGCATTTCACAATTTTTCTTGAGAAAACATGTTGAAAAAATTGAAGAAAGAGATACTCTTATTTGGCACATGTTTTCAAAGAGAAAAGGCAATAATAACACTTTGTTTTCTTTGCATGATTTACTAAAAAACATTGATTGATGCTAATACCCATTAGTGAAGATCCTAATGGGCATTACCATTAATTCATGTTCTTTGGCAGAAAAGACAAGGAAAACATTACATTATATTCACCTTTTTTCTTTGAAAACAGCTGAAATAAAAGAGTATCTCTTTTTTCAATTTTTTCAGCATATTTTGGGATGAAAAATTGTGAAATGCTTGCAGTGTTGGTGATCACAAGATTACAGCATACAGAGTCAGGACAGTCGTGCTACAGGCATGAGTAGGTAACAAGACTTCTGTAATTACCTTGCAGAATGTACTGTACACCCCTGATGCTGTACATAACTTAATTTCATTAACACACCTTGATAGAGAAGGCAGCTCCTCCGTTTCCGGGGGAGGAGAAATGAAATTATACAATCAAAAACATAATCTATTTGCTATAGCTAATCTGCATGATGGGATATATGAATTATGCATCCACAGACATGAACCTGCAGAGTGCACATACCAGGCAAGAACCTGGGACAAATGGCACCAGCGATTTGGACACATTGGAGTCAAAGGACTCCAACATCTCCAGAAAGAATGGTTAGTAGATGGACTTACCATAATGCCATCTCCAATTGTTGATTGCCCAGTGTGTATAGAGGCCAAGCAAACCAGGTTACCATTTCCAGAAAAATCCACACCAATGTGTGGGGACCAGCTTGAATAGAAGCCCTCAGTGGGCATGTGTGCTGGTACATATCATTCATAGATGATGCGACCCAATACTGTGAAGTCTGATTCATGGTCAGTAAAGGGGAGGCATCCAGTAAACTAAAGGAATACCTCATGTACCTAGAACACCAACTTGGATGCCGAATGAAGGTCATGCATGCCAATAATGGAAAAGAATATGTCAATAATGAATTGCTTACCTGGTGTCGAGAGACAGGTGTCAACCTACAAGTCACTGCACCCTACTCACCAGCACAAAAGAGTGTTGCTGAACGTTTCAACCGAACATTGGGAGAGCTCGCTCATGCCATGAGGATCACAGGAAACGTCCCTGCATTCCTATGGCCCGAGGTGATCACCCATGCAGTGTATGTTCGAAACTGATCCCACACCAGGGCGCTGGTTGGCACAACACTGTATGAAAAGTGGATGGGACACCATCCCGACATGTCCCATCTCCAAGAATTTGGTTGTCTGGATGAGAGTGTCAGTATCAATAAACTTGATGCCAAGTCCACCAAACTCACCTTTGTGGGTTTCCTAGATGGCCCATGCACTGTCTGTTTCTATGACGCTCACACAAGATCCATAAAAACTTCTCATAATTTTTGGTTTCTAAAGGATCCAGTCAGTACACCAACTGCTCCACCCACCTTGTCAGACAGTATGCTGTGTGAGGGGGAGTCAGAGCCTGGGAATGAGGCTGATAGGGATGTGCAGGATACTGAGAACAATAGAGAAGAAACTAAAAGAGATCAAAAATGCATCAGTAAATGAAAATGGACAGATGATGAAAGAGATACTCACCAAAGGAAAAGCACAAGACCCAAGGTAGTGAAGGACTACTGGGCACTCAATGACCCTATGCCAGAGTTGTCAGATAGTGAAGGCAACAACTTACCAGAGTTATCCCGAGACCCCAACAAGGGAGAACTCAAGGAAAGCCCTGCAGAATGGTCAGTGTTAGTGTATGCAGCACTAAATGAAAGTAGTGCCTTACCTGACAACCCAAGATCACTGAAGGAGGCATGCAACTCACCTGAATGGTTGGAGTGGGAAAAAGCTGTCAAAACAGAAATAGATCAGCTACACCAAATGGGGATGTGGGAACTGACAGACTTACCAAAGGGTAGGATGCCAGTATCCAACAAATGGGTCCTTGTCCAGAAGTACAATAAAGAAGGCAGATTAGAAAAATATAAAGTGCATCTAGTAGCAAGAGGGTACTCACAAATACCAGGGATGGACTATATGGACACATTCTCACTGGTAGTGAGGCTAGAAACCATCAGGGCAATATTAGCACTAGCAGTTTCCCAGGACTGGGAAATACAGCAAATGGATGTAAAGGGGGCTTACTTAAATGGCCTATTAAAAGAAGAGGTCTATATGAAAGAGCCTGAAGGCTTCGAGGATGGTACACAATGTGTGTGCTGGCTAATAAAAACACTATACAGGTTGAAGCAATCTGGGAGAGAGTGGAACATTGAATTAAATAGACAATTAGTGCAAGGCAGGTTCAAATGCCTGTGGTCAGACCCCTGTGCATATGTCCGGTGGATGGCAGAGGGAATAGAAATCATCACTGTATGGGTAGATGATCTCCTACTGTTCACGTCACAACAGGGGCTTATGACATCACTGAAAGCACAATTACAGTCTATGTTTGAAGTTACCAACCTCGGAGACCCTAAGAAAATAGTTGGTATAGAAATCACATGTGATCGGGCCAAAGGGACATTGTTCATAGGGCAGACATGGTACATAGAATCTATACTATGGGTGCAGGGATTAGAGAGTGCAAACAGTGTGAAGACACCAGTGGACATGAAGGTTCAGATGTTCCTGGAGCAGGAATGGGAGGAAGTGACTAACCAAAATAAGTATGCTTCCCTGATTGGATCTTTGATGTATGCCATGGTTGCCACATGGCCTGACATCACCTACACCATAAATAGATTGGCCTCATTTACATCAAACCCAGACTTAAGACACTGGGTAGCAGCCAAATGAATACTAAGGTACCTACAAGGGACAAAGGACTACAGTATAATGTATAGAGCAAAGGAAGGCAGTACTACTACCCAAATATTCCAAGGGTACATAGATGCAAGCTTTGCCAATACTGAGAACCATGTGTCTGTCATGGGCTATGTATTCTTAGCTCAAGGGGGAGCCATTGTTTGGGGCTTGAAGAAGCAAACCTTAATCGTGCTGTCAACAACTGAAGCAGAATATGCTGTGCTGGCTAAATGTACTTGAGAGTGTGTATGGCTATGAAAGCTATATGCAGAACTAGGGTACAGACAAATACAGCCTACTAAGATAATGACAGACAGCGAGGGAGCCAGAGCTCTAGCATATAATCCTCAGTTTCACACCTGGACAAAACATTTCGACATATCTCATCATTACACACATGAGAAGATAGATCAAAAGAAGGTTGAAATTTGTCATTGTTCCAACAGGTACCAAACAGCAGATATATTTATGAAAGTGCTACTGAGAGACAAGCATGAGAGGCATACCAAAGAAATGGGTATGACCCCAGCTTGAGGGGGAGTGTTGGTATCACATAGTAGATACTGGCATCCCATACAAAGAGCTTGAAGGTAGCTGAATACTCCATAGTGTAGTAGACTATTCTAGAATAATGTTCTCACACAGTATAAATACCTGACCCAGTAGGGTGAGGGAAGTAATCATTATCTTATCAATCATTCTCACAATCGAGCTCCTACTCTACAGAAAATGACATCCCTGCTGTTAAAGAAACTTCTGGTGGTGCAATCCCACAGTCGCCAACCCTTTATGCCATCTGGATACCCCATAAAAAGCACCTCGGAGGAGTGTGGCCCATTTTTCATGTGATGTTCTGGTGGAATTTGAGAGAAACATCATGAACCAAACATGTGAAGGTGAGAAATGTCTGGCTTGTAGCCATAAAGCATCTCAAAAGGAGTTTTGTTTCCAGGTAGTACCCATGTACTGGTTAAGTTCCAGAGATAGCCTATCATGAGGACTGCCTCCCCAAAGTAAGCTGCCAAGAGACTGGCCTGATTGAGCACTGCCAGAGCTCACTCCTCAATGGTATGTATCCCCCATTCTGCTTTACCATTCTGCTGATGTGCATAGGTGACTGACCCACAATGTTCAATCCTGGCCTCCAACAGACTGCCTGTGAAAATGCTCCCCATATACTCTCCTCCATTATCAGCCTATATCACTTTGACCCTGGCACTGAACTTGTTTTCCAAATGGGCTTTGACCATCAGCCATGCATCATAAGCCTGATCCTTAGTTGCCAACAGATGCATGCTAATGATGTTCATATAGTCATCAATGAACACGATGAAATATTGCTTGCCATGTAATGTTGGAGTGGGGAAAGGTCTGCAAAGATTGGTGTGAACCAGTTCAAGGAATGTTCATGTGGGTGCTGAGGCAGAAGGGGGATAAGGCTGATGTGGATGTTTGGCTAGGACACAAGACTCGCAGCATGTCTGAGCAGTGGTTGAGGTAACCTGAACCCCCCTTACCACTCTGGGAAGAAGCTTTGCAATGTCCCTGCCAGCATGTCCCAACTGTGCATGCCCAAGATCCCAGGTAAGCACACTTGGCATGAAAGCAGTGAAGCCAGATGTTTCAGCTGAACCATTAGCAGGTGGATGGATGAACTCGATGTCCAGGAAACACAGTTGTCCCCACATGTCGACACATCCAAGAGATTTGTTGCCATGAATTAGCTTGCAATGATTCGGTCCCCCCTTAAATCATGCCTCCCATCCACATTCTGTCATACATCCAACCAACAAAAGGTTCACCACAGTGTTTGGTGCATACAAGCAGTGTTCCAGTCATAGATGAATGCATTTGCTGCCTGGTTTTAGCACTGCAACACATCAGCAAATCACAAAGTTACTGTAGCTTGCTGTACAGCCACCCACAGCCACCCACAGGTGCCACAGTGCTACAGCAAGGTCCCTGGCTGTACAGTGACCAAAAACATTGAAAATACTGCATTTGAGAGTACAAAAATATTTTTATTATGATCTCTTAGTGCCTAACAGTTGGTTTATGACATTAATACAGCTATATAAGTTGTATTTAAAGCAGTATTATATGTGCAAATGTGGCCTGTACCACTGTGTGACACTGTAGTGGCTGTTACACTGTTCCAAAAAAGGTGGTTTGCTGATGCACATTCCCCATACCCCTCTGTATTGAGGCTGCCTTGGTTGGCCATTTGCATTGACACTGTGGAATTGTGAGTGAATGTCCAGAAGAGAGACTGGTCTTTAATAAGATGAGTAGTCATGCCTGAGTCTAGAATGGTGGAGAATGCTGCCTCTGCTAAAGATACAACATTCTCAGCAGCTGCTTCTCCCTCTGCCAACTCTTCCATGACCATGCAAGATAAATCCCTGAAGTAGTTGTCAGTCAGTGGACATTGTATGGCAGCTGCTGCCAGCAGGGATTCGCTGCTGTGCCTCCAGGCTGTGACACCACTGCTGGAGTTGGAGTTGTTGGAGTTGCAGTCACTGCTGCCTGAGTTTTCACTTTCTGCCATGAAGCCTGCCCCACTTTCCCTCCCCCAGGTTGAAAGCAGTTATCCCAATCATGGTCTACCCATTTATGACCTATGCAGATGGGTGTGGAACAAGGTGTCCTGCTCAGATTATTCTTAGTCTTTTGTAAACCTGTGGTCAGGTTCACCTCCCTACATCCCCCTGAGACTGCCATGTTTGCATACTCTGAACCCAGACTGGGATTCAGGCTTTCATTCACAATTTGCATAGCCTCCTTCATGATGGTTTGGGTGGCATGTTTCAAAGTGTAGGTTCTGACACCCAATAATCCTGCATGCTGACCATAATGTGTAGTGGGTGGAGCAAGAAATGGATTAGTGAACTGATGTGCCAGTATAAAGCTGGGGTTCTGAGGTGTAGTAGGAGTAGCTGGGGGAGGCCATGTTGATTGAGAGACTGGCACTGCCATGAACAGAACAGGTGTGACCATTCATGCTGACTGCTTGCTTCACTCTAACTCTGTTTCTATATACTTCCAAACAAGCAGCCAAACTCCAACCTTTGGCAAGCCTCACAAGAGCACATATATTGCATCTGCCTCCAAAGGTTGTGCTCCCATTCAAGCCAGCTGATCATTGGCATGCATATGTAAAGCCATGTACTTTTCCATGTCATTTGCTCCCTTCATCTGATATGCTGAGATCTGACTCTGTAACGAGAACTGTAGGGAGATGTCATATCGATCATAGAGTTTGGCTAAGGTACTCCACACTTCTCTAGCTGTTATGCTGACATTGTTGGGGATCAATGTTAGGATGGATGAATTTATCTTTCTCAAGATGATTGATTTCACAAGACCATCGTCTTTGAACCAGGCCTTGATTGCTTCTTGTTCTGCGAAAGTTGGTGCAGTCAGAATGAGGGGACATGGGCAAACCAAGGCATATTTCACACAATCGAATGGGTTTGTCCCATTGCTAACATGATTGTACACTCCTTGTCCTAGAAGCAACTGTTCAGTCTGTCAGCACCACTCATAATAGTTCTCGGTCCCTTGTAATTCTGGAATATTTTCAAACTTCCCCATGATGCAGGCTGCAAACACATGTATATGTGCTTTGATTCTTGTGCATAAGGCTTTGTAATTTCTATCTTGTCTGTCTCAGTTATTTGCAAGTTGAGCTTGCCCTTTACATGGTGAGCTTGGGGCTCATAACCTGAAGGGACTGAAACAGAGAAAGCTACTGTAAACTGTCAGTTCCATGTATTGTATAAAGTGTAGTGAGCATACCTCAGCCTGTATGATAACATGCCAAGGAAGAGAAGGAGAGAGAGATGCAAAAGACTATCTATCTGTCCAATCATCATGTGATGATGTGGACTGGTCTGAGTGTCGAAGCTGCAATGTCCAAAGTCTATAATGTGAAGCCATACCCAACATATCCCAATGACTTGCTCAAGCATGGTCACTTCCCCCCTCAACAATGTCTGGGTCATCAGCAGGATCAACCTGCCTGTTGTGTTCCCAAGGTCTGGTCATTGATCCACTGAATCCACAATGTCCCCCCCCCTCCACCTAGGAGTCACAAGAAAGCTGTGACATGGACAGTAGAAGAGGAAGCTGTGTTGTTAAGTTATCTACACTCTCATATTGGACAGGTGGCCAATGGCATTTTTAAGAAGACTACATGGAATGCCACTGCAGCCTACATGGCACACAACTTTTCCCCAACTGGAAATGCCAGCAATAAGGCATTGGAAGCATATGAGCACAAGTTCAAGACAGTAAGTGGTTTGAATACAATGTTTCACATTGCTGATGTCATTATAGCTCAAAAAATCTTCTATGCTGTATCTGATCTCAAATCAGTCACCTCTGGATTTGCATACAGTGATATAGATGGTGCAATGATCACATTGGAGAGTGCTGACCTTTGGGAATGGTACACAAAGGTAAGTACTGCTATTATTCAGAACCAATAAGCAATGGTATTAATTTCATACAGTCTCACAAGGAGGCAAAACCATTTTGCAATGTCAGATTCCCCCACTTTGAAGGTGTAGAGGTCCTTCTACCATCATGTGCCTGAGGTTGTTTGTTTACCAGCTGCATGCCACTGCTACCTCAGCCCCTACTGCCACCACCATGTCTGCCACTGCTACAGCACCTCCCACATCCATCTCCATCACCCCCCCCCCCCCACTCCTGTATCCATCCCATCCTCCACTATGACAATCTTTCCCTTCTCACCCACTGGAATGGGCCAGCCTGCCATCACTCAGTGGCCTCCAAACTCTCACATCTCTGTCCTTGATATCTCACATGCCCTCAATGCTCACCAAGATGGCATGCAACCAACTAATAGTGTGCCTGCCATGAATCCAGACTTGATCCCCCCCTCAATGCCATCTAGTTTGGGGTCATTGAGATCAGCTCCATTGTTATTGTCATCTGGCTGTGGCAAGGGGAAGGCTGAATCTGTTGTGACAACTGACAGCAGGCCTGTTGAGAGGTCTTGCACTGTCTCAACAGAGGTACAGGTTGAGTGTAGATTGAAATGATCTGATTGCTGGTATGTCCACAAAACTTGACAAGTTCATTGAGGCCATTGTAGCACCACTTCCCATGCTGCCACTGCCACCAATCCCCTCATAGAAGCCATGATGGATTATATCAACAATATGGTACAGTCAATGACAGAGGATCACCTTGACATCAGTAACTATCTCCTGAGCATGAGTGTTGATGAAATTAATATCTTCCTCAAGCATCATGAAGTGGCAAAGCAGGTTTGGGTGCAGCATTGTTTGGTGAAGTATCAAGGGGAAGCATGACAGGTTTTTTTCTTGTATTCTTGCAGTGTACAGATGTCCCCCCCCTTATGCTACATGTTGATCATGTCCCCCCCATATAGTATGCACTTTCTTCTGTACATGCTATATATACTATGCAAATTGTTCTCTGCCCATAGACATAAGTGTGAAACAAATGTGAGACATATATTTGTACATCATCAAATCAAAGTATTCTGAAGTCACAGTGTTAGAGAAGCCCCCTAGTCATCAGCTGCTGTTGATAGTCAACCCACATCTCCTCTGCAATATTTTCATGCCTATTATCAGCCCTTCTTCTCTCTTCAGCATTTGCTGGCCCATCACCAAGAATTCCAACACCATCATCTTCTCCAATGTCCATGGCAAGGTCAGGGTCAAAGAATTCTTCTGGATCATAGTGGCATATGAAATTATGAATGGCACAGAGAGCAGCAGGTACTTGAACTTGAATATACATGCTGTATTCAGGAGGAATTTGAAGAATCTGCCACTGGCACTTTATAATCCCAAATATCCATTCAATGACATTTCTGAGTCTGGCATGACAAAGGTTGAATAACTCCTCATTATTTTGAGGTCTATAAAATGGCAGGATGACATACAGTATATACATAGCTGGATTGAGTAACAGCTTACCTTGATGCTGACTGGTGCCATTCTTTCAGATGGTATTTAACCCCATGATATGGGACCAGAAGTGCATCACAGGTACCAAAACCTGCATCTGCAAGAAGGTACTTTCCACACTGCATGTACAAGTCTTCTCCATGTGCACCATGCCACATGGTTGTATCTGCAGTTGACCCATCAAAGCCAGTCAGGGCATATGTGAAGAAGAAGTCAAAGTCACAGACAAAAAGACAATTTGAGAGAGGTATCCTTTCCAGTTCCTCATGTGAGGTTGGTCTTCAATCTCTGTGAATGCTCAAACATGTGTGCAATCTATTGCACCAACACAATCTTGGAAAAATTGGAAGCATGGATCACCAGTGAAGGTGCTTTTTTCTGTCCTTGCTGTTCTGAGCATCATGTACTTGTTGATCCTGCCAACCCCATGGATCTTGTGGATGCATTGGCATTCTGCAGCAACTTACACCAGATACTTGCCATCTATTGTCATGCTGCAACTTCGAGTGTAGAGATCTTACCTCAGCATTTTTGATAGAGTGGGTGATGTTTATGGAAATTATATATGATACAGTGCTCGAACAGGCAACATTCATTGTACAGTATCTCCTGTCCCTCAATCTGTGACACACCATTGCATCAGGAAAAACTGACAGTGCCATTTTTCACTCTTTATTACTATATATTGCTATATTCCACTATTTATCACTAAAGATGCTATAGGGACAACTATGGCATCTATGGCACACCAACCATCCCCCCTTAAATATAGTGATATATAGACACATATAGACACATATAGCAAAAACAGATGATAAATAGCAAAATAAAGCCACAATGTTGTCAACCCAAGCTTGCCATACTTTGCCATTTTTGCTTTTTTTGCTTCTTTTAGTTCACACTTTTTATGGAGACAACAAATTCATTTAGCACAATATCTACAATACATACACATAATTCTACTTGGTAATAAATCAAAATATGAGATGGATGGTAAGAGGGGGGGATGGATGGGGGAAGGGGGAGGGGGTAGGGGGAATGGGCATCAGCATCTGGACTGGAGAAGGGGAGGGGGAATTACCTTGAAGGAGGGTTGGGGTGGTGGTGGTTGGTGCTAGAGGAGCTAGATGGGAGGAGGGATGAGAGAGGGAGGGCCAGGGAGGGGGGGGCTTACCCACCAGTCATTGCAGATGTTGCTGTTCTGGGTGGGCTGTTGCTGGCTCTAGGTGGGGGAGTGTCAGTGGGAGAAGGATCACTCATCAGGGATCTTACCTTGTTGTTGGAACAGAGCCTTATCCGGTGGAGGGACAGCAGTGCAGAGAGGTGGGAGGTGGGGCAAAGGAAATGTGGTTGAGTGTGTGTGCAAGCATGGGTGAAAATTTCAACTTCTCACAGTCACATGACCAGTGGCCACTGCAACACTTCAACAAGTCTAAGTGCAAATCTTAGCTTACCAATCATTTCCCACACATTTCCTAGTCACTATATACTAATCTACACAACACTACACTTAATACACTACACTTTTTTGCTAATACAAGTGTAGACTACATAACACTACCTTAATTGGTATTAAAAAATGTGAACATTACACTACACTTTCCTAGTAAAAGCAATGAAATAAAAGAAATCTTATGTTCTGTAACTATTCATTGCACATGGGAAAACATTTAGAGCAACTGGCAACATATAGTTATAATGTTGCTATAATTCACCACATATGCAATAATTGCACACTATTTCAGTATATGACAAATATTGTGCTGTCAGGACACTACACTACACTTATCTAATCAAACACAACCAAACAAATCAAAAAAGCGCACACTACACTTTTGGTAATGAAAATGGACACTACACAACACTAATTGTTTTTTGTCTATATCTCTACCATTTTTGAACAGATAGATGACATAAGCATACCTCCATGGTCCTCTTGTCAGGTACTACAACTTTCATTATGACATCTTTGAAATTAATTTTTTTGAGACATCAATTTATTTCTGTATTTTGCCATTTTCTCACCCATTTTTGGGCATATCAATGATGTAAGCATATTCCCATGATCATGTGACCCAGCCCTACAACTTTCATTATGACATCATGATCTATAGTTAAAATAGTGCTATAGTTCACTATATATCAAATAGTGATGCACTATTCCAGTCTATAACAAATATTGCACTGTCAGTTTTTCCTGATGTACCATTTTTGCACAGATAGATGAAGTAAGCATACCTCCATGGTCCTCTTGTCAGGTACTACAACTTTCATTATGACATCTTTGAAAAAAAATTTTTTGAGACATCAATTTATTTTATGACATCATGATCTATAGTTAAAATAGTGCTATAGTTCACTATATATCATATAGTGATGCACTATTCCAGTCTATAACAAATATTGCACTGTCAGTTTTTCCTGATGTGTAACTGTGGCTCCCACAGGCACTGGGTACACTGCTAAAAGATATATGTGCTGACCCTCAAATTATATGTCATGTTGTACATCAGCAAACTAGCCATCACCTGGCTGCTGGAAAGCTGGGGTAGGAATGGCTAGTTTGCTGATGTACTCGTCAAGGGAACACATCATAGGGTCCATCCATCAATATCATTTTTCCACTGCATATGATGTCTAACTTTTGCATGTGCTGTGTAATTGTTCAGGAACTTCCATGGCTGCCTTGAACTCATCAACATTGTCACTGATCCAAGGTATAGTCTGACAATTTCATGGAGCTGCATAGCTGAAGGCTAGGAGAGTATCTAGTTATTGTGAGGTTTTCTGTGATTACTGGAATGGAGGATCTGATTCTTCTAGGGTGTTTTGAGTTGGGGGCCTTCCAATGGGTGACCTCCATGGTCCATTGACTCCATTGTTGGGCAAATTGGCAAGGTGGGTAGGTGAACACCCACTCAGTGGATGGGGCAATAGAGTACCAGTGAGGTTGGCACAAGCCAGATGCTATGTGGTATGTACTTGTTTATTCTTAAGAATTTTACCAAGTTTAATCTGCTCAGGAACTGCCATTGAAATGTTGCTTGCTTGTCAGTGTGGAGTATATTAGCAGACCCATGAAGCCTAGCTGTGAGTACATGAATAAGTATTAGTGTTATCTTGAAGCACAGGCCAAAGGTCAATAATGTCTTTTTATGATATGGGATAACCCAAAAAGGAATTTTTTCCATCATCAGTTTGTTGAGACCTTGCTTGGAAAGCAAGGTAATTCAGCCTTGGTTGTTTTCCATCAACTGCCCTTGAACTTGACTACTAACACAACTGCTCACAGTGAACTCAGCTGGCTTGTGGACAGAAATTGGGGAAGAAAAGCCAGAAGTTTCCTTCCCTCCCCACTGAGCTGCAAGGGGTGCCACCCAGTGTGCCTGGGGAGACTCTTTCCATTTCACCCCCTGTGAAATCTGGTGCCATGGCCAACCAGCCCATCCCCCCCTTATCTGCCCATCCCCACAGTGTAATATCTCAAGGTAAGTGCATAAACAATATGACTATGGTTCTCCCTGACTGATCCCATCTTTCAAGTGAAATGCAAGGAAATTGCACAGGTTATTTCTGGTGCCCAATGAGAGTACTTAGTGGTAGGCTGCATTAATTGAACAGATTTCAAGAGTTTAGTGGATACTTGAGAACAGTACAAAGAGGTATCCATCAGCAATTACATCTACATCATGAATCACTTAGAAAAGGATGGGTATCGGAAGACATGGAACAGGAGTGTTGTTTATTATTGCCATCATGGGTAGCTAAGTGACTAACCTTCATCATTTCATAGGTTAACTTATTTTCCAAATTCTCAATGTCTTATGGTGTCATCACCCTTGCCTGCTCATGAGACCATCTTAGGTGCTATCATAAAAAGTCTTGATCATGCCCTGGACACCATCCCACTTCCCAAAACCATCAAAACTGAGTCAATACATGCAATTCTGGACTTATCTATCATGATGAACACTGATGGCAGCCAGTTGGGAGGATGGCCTGTTTGGCTGATGGAGTGTGCATTTTCACAAAGCAACTGCAATGTCATGTGCAAGTTGAATACTTATGTCCAAGATATCCCTGATCTCTTGGTTGTTGGCAAAATTCTGATCACACAAGCTGAACAGTACCATAGTCCAGGATCAAATGGCTCTGTTGCCCTGCAACTTCAGTCATTGGATATGATGCCACAGTGGGAATGGGCCCATAATTGTAGTACTGATGACTTTCATTGGGTGGTCATCAATGGACACATGTGGTTTTCCTTGTCATTGGTGGAAATCCATGTCTGGACTCATCAAGCTGGCAGATCTGAGATTGAAATAGATCATTTGGATGGCAATGAATATGCTTTTGGGGTATGTAATTCCTTACTTCATGCATGTGTATGGTCTGCTGATCTTCATTTGTTCTCACCAGTCAGATGCTTTACCTGACTGTCAATCTTGGTGATATCAACCACATTTTCCAGCACAGCTTCAAGCTTATCAAGGAGAACATTCTCCAGAAGCTGGTGACCACTAATGTGGATCAAGCCTTGCTTGATTGTATGGAAGCATGGTTGCCCCCCCTCATTCCCTGGATTCCATGTCATTGAGAAATGCACTTGTACATGGCATATGACCAATATTTGAGTTGGCACTCTGACATGAAGAGTAAACCATACAACATGACATGCAAATGTTCTCTTCGCAGCAAAACTGCTAAAGTAAAGTACCCCACTTGATTCTTTGGAGCTGACAACTCAGTACTTGATTGCAGTGCCTTGGACATAGGGATTGAAGCATTCTAGTTTTTGAGTGCATTTCCTACTCCTCTACTTCTCATTTTTCACATAGTACATACACTGATTGTCATCTCCTTGTGTAACATTTCATGCTACTGAGCATATGCACTACATGGGGAAACAGGAAATACACTTGAATGAATTTTGTGATCACAAAGAATTGGATGTCACCATGTTTATTTTACTAAATATTGCCAGTGTCTGGTGATGCTGTCTACATATTGGAAATGAAGTGGTGGAATCCTGGTAGAATGAACATGGTAGGGAGAAATGAGTAGCATCAGGATCATTTCTTCTGATGGGGTTATGAATGTACAACTACAGATCAGCTAGAATGGCTGACACATAGGTCTCCAAAGGGTCCATTGAAGATGGATGTAAGGATGGCTGTCAAATCGACCAATTGCACTCGCCTGGTAGCTAGGGACATCATCCCCACAGAGACTTCTCCATGTGAAGTCCATTTCTCCCCACATCTTGAAGGAGGAATGGTCAAACATGTCCACCCACAGCAGGAAGCTCCTAGCTGAGATGAGCATGATGGTGGGGTGGTGCAGCTGGGATAGAGAATACTGCAGTGCAATGAACACGGTGGGGAGTAGGATGAGTACAGTGGTGGGGTGGTCCAGCTGCAACAAGACAATCCAATTGACAACCTAAATGACCACATGGAGACCAGAGGAGCATGCAGAGCATGAGACTGAGATCATAGATGTGTGGTAGGTGGGAGATCACCTACTGGTGTAGAGATCACTAAGAAATGGGTAGGGAAATGGGGTCTGAAGGCTAGTTAGACCAATAGGGACCCTGCTGAAGAGAGGAACTAGTAGATAGAATGAAAGGAAGAAGAACTGGAAAGACTCAGCTGTAAAACCCAACAAAACTGCTCAATCCCACCACTCTAGGACTTCCCTAGAGCTGTCCTGACCTCACTCTCAAGGGCAGAAAACAGAAGAGACTGCCACAGGCTGGTCACACCAGCCTGTGCTCTCCAGCCTCTATAGTGATGATTGTTTTGTAACTAGTACAAACTTGAGTCCCAGTCCAACTTTGCTTACTAAGCAGCCACTCACCTCGCACCTAAGTCCCAACCCAAAGTACAAAACAGGGATCATGCCCCTTAGAAAAATAAAAATAAAACCTCAACCACTCTTTACCACCCAATATCCTACTAGGGAGTACTCTCTCCCTACACCAGTGGTCGAGGTAGGGATTGTGGATTGGACAGATGCACCAATATGCCTGATGGGAGCAGTTGGCACACAGACTGTGAGATTGTGGCAAGGCAGTACACCCCCTTGAAGTGGAGCTCTATGGATGCCTTGTCAAAATCGTACCACAAACCCTTATCAAACATGGTCAGCACATGCAGACAAATGATGAGATGATCATCATCATACCTGACCCACCTGATGTTCATACTGAACACTCCATGCCATGGAACAACCCCATGATCATGGGAACAGGCTTGAAGGATCCCAGTGGAGAGTCAGAAACTGCCTTGCAGCTGTGAGAGACTGCATGACCTTGACCCAGCTGAGATCAAGCATCTGAAGGATGATATCAGATCTATGAAAGTCAGCCTACCAGTGATAACTCACCTAATGAGAGTTGGGGGATGGTGGTACATAGATGTGCCAGAATACACAGATGAATGGTGGCTTATCACTTCAAGTATGCTACCCTGACAGGGTATTTACACAAGTTTGTACACAAGCCTTGCTTCCATTAGCTAGACTCAAAGCTACTCAGTGCATCACTTCATCATAGAAACTTTCAATCATCCCAATGTCTTGGACCAACTGTATCAGCACTTGCTAAGCAGGCAAGTACTTGTGGACCTGGTGGAGGCCCTGCCAGAAGAGGTAAGTTGGTGATTTTCCAGGAACACTTAGCTAACAAAGCATCTTTCATAGGAGCATGGAAAGGGGAAAGAGGTAGCCCTTCCCCACTGGGCAACATGGAGCTGGAGTGCCAAGTATTTTCCCCAGGAAATCCATTTGGAGTCCAGTTGTTTTTGGAAGGCCCTTGGGGAATTACAAAGTGCAAGGTTCACTTCCTCCTCATTGGGTGGGGAGGTGGTGCTGGGACTTGGTCTGCTGTTGAGGGAATGTAGTCATGCCCCAGAAGTTGAAGAGCATGATCCCTTGGTCAGTCACCTCCCATTTTTGCTGAACTCTGAGCTTGGTATCCAGAAGGCAGAGAATGTGATGGATATAGTGGGGTTGATAGTTGCAAGGTTGGAGCAAAGTTCAGGCATGAAGGAGCCCCAAGAGGGGGATGAAGGTGCTGGGATTGGTGGGACTGATAGGGAGGATGAGGAGAAGGAAGAGGAGGAAGTTCCTCCTGTGGTACCTACTCAAAAATGGAAAAGGGCAGAGAGTGGGATTGTGACTAGGGGGAAGAAGGTGGCAAAGCAAGATGGGGAAAAAGACAAGGAGGGTGGGAAAAATGGGAAGAGGGGGGTGAGAACACAGAATCAAACCAGGAGGGCCATGGGACTTTGATGGGTAGATATATGATGACAGTTTAGATCAGAATGTACAGTTTTGGAGGCCCAGGGAATTAAATCATGACCAACTCCAGCTAGGTCTGCCAACCCCACTTTCAGGTGGGTAGGCTATCCTGCACCTAAGTCAGCTGATCCCCCTTTCAAGTGGGTAGGCCATCCTGCTCCTAAGCTGGCAGATCCCCCTTTCAAGTGGGCAGGCTATCCTGCACTTAGGTCAGCTGATCCCCCTTTCAGGAGGGTAGGTTGACCAACCCCACTTTCAGGAGGGTGGGGTTAGTACCCCATACCTATGCCATCCAACCCCACTTCCAGGACCACAGGGCATCCCCCAGTCATGTTGTGGGACCTTGCTGTCAGGGAGGTAGGAAATTATCTACATTGAAAGAGGCACCTTTCATGATTATCCCCAGCCATGGGTGGACACCACATCCAGGTAGATGGGGCACCCCCCAGTCATGGTGGCTGACCCCACTTCTAGGGGGGTAGGCAATTATCTAGATTGAAAGAGGCACCTTTCATGATTATCCCCCAGGCATGTCAGCTGACCCCACATCCAGGTAGATGCCAGGGGGGTAGGGCTCCCCACTTCCAGGATTGCAGGGCATGCCCCAGCCATGTGGGCTGACTGCACTTTCAGGACCATGGGGCATCTCCCAGTCATGTCAGCTGACCCCACTTCCATGGGGGTAGGGCTCCCTTGAGCCATGTTGGTGGACCACACTTCCAGGACCATGGGGCATCCCCCAGTTAGCCTACTGTCCTGGACCTTCAAACCATCTGTGGCATCACTAGTGTTATCATTTGACATGGATGCCCCTCAGTGTGGGGTTGGGACATCCCCCAGCCAGGTTGGCCAATCCCACTTCCATGGGGGTGGGCCATCCCCCAGACATGTTGGCCAAAACACCCTTACACCTTGGCCTATCCCCTTCAGGGCCAGTCAGCCAGTGTTGGCTAGGCCCACCTTTAGGCTCAATTGTACATGTCAGGTGTCCCAGTTTCAGGCCAATAGTCGACTGAAGGGTCTGAATACTGATGAAATTTTGAGAAGAAAATGAGCAACATTGCCCCTACCTGATTTGTTTGACTGATGCTTTAGCATCTTCTAACAATGTCCCATAGATGGTGTCTCTGAGGGATAGCTCCAATTCCAAGAAGTGTTGGATTTTGGTAGGTCAGCTCTGGCTCAGGGGACCTTTCAACTGTTGACTCCAGAACTGAAAGCTCCACAAGGTATGCTCTTGTGATGTTGCAGTGCAGTCTCCTGAGTAAAATCTTTTTCAGGAGGTATGCAAGAGACTTAGTATCAATCCAAAAATCACAATGATTGTTATAGCCAAATGCCATCATGTCTGCTTCTTCATGATGAAGCTTGGGGATGCTGACCAAAGTGGAAATTGCCCTGCTGGAATGGTCATTGATCAAGTGCTAGCTCACCCAGTGGAATTTGACTGGTATTTGCTTAGCCATGGTGGCCTGTTAGGGACTAGCTGACCTGCACATTACACCATGTTATATGATGACAACAAATTCCAGTAGGACTTGTGCATCGTGCCTTTGCTTTGTGCTGATGGTATATTTCAGAGCCAATGGCCTCCAATTGCTGGCCTTTGCTTTATCCCATGTTTATGTGAGGTCAGCTCACTCTGTATCAATTCTGGCACCTGTTTCTTGTGAGTCGATTGTCACATATTAGAGCTTAAACTGACAGGTCACCAGATGCACACATCATCTGCAGTTGGGTGAAGAACCATTATGACCCTCAGGCTGGGATCAATCTTTCTCATATGGCAACACATACAGACACTATGGGAGCCAAAAGTGCTCTTGAGGCCTACAAGTGCAACTTCAAGCTGCTTCACACCAACATGACCCACCTTTATATGCTTTTCTTGATCACTTCCACTGCTGCAAGTTGCACAATTTCTCCTTCCCAGTAGTTAATATGGAAAAACCTTGGCACCAAAGCTGTAATATGTAAATCACATGCTTTACAGGAAGAGAAAATTGCACTCATATACTCCACAATAGAATGGTATGGTGCAACATCTTGGTTGCATGGTTGGGGCATGGAGCAGCAACTATGTGACTGTACCCTGGTGCAGTAAGATGGCCAACAGATCGATAGAAGAGGGTGTGTCTGAGACAAGAGATGCTGTGCTGGTGTTGGCAGTGGTGGGGCAATTTGGGTGGGGTATTGAGGATGGGATATGTATTGACCCAGTAGTGCCATGGGATGAGCCATACCATTGCTTGTATGGCATGCCTATGCCCTGCTTGAGATGGTGGACACCATGCGAGGCAGCCAATACCTTGAGCAACTATGACTGGTGTGTTGCATGCTTAGGAGTTATTACAGTGACAACAGCCACACCATAAAAGGAAACACTTTCAGTTTCAGTTGTCCAACAGTTCCCACAGACTTATCATGCAGAAGAAACCTTGCCAAGCAAGGTAACTCAGGTTGACACAACACATGATAGAAGCAATAATGATGCATGCTGTAGAAGTACCAGGCATAGACAACATGCAAACTTGTAATGAAACAGGCAATTCAACATGTACATACTTAGTATGTAGTGCATAATACACTGCACATTGATGGAGTGAGCTTTAGCAACATTGACACTGGACAGGAACCCCAGAGTGAGTTGGACTCCTGGACTCTGGAATGTAAGATTGAGATGCACCTGATGTGAGACAAAAAGGCTTGAGCTGGCTTGGAAGCCAAGCCAAGCTGAAGCTGTGATGGAACCTAACAACAATGTTGCAGGCCCACCCCACAAGATACCAGGCCAGAGGGACAGAGAGGAAGGAGGGAGGGGGACAACACAATAGAAGCAGGTTATGGTGTCAAGACCCAAATGAACTAGCTTAGGGGCTAGTTGGGCTATTGAGGGCTACTTATATACTATGGTACATGAGGATGCAGCAAGGCAAACATGAGGAGAACATGAGGTGTGGGTAAAGGGGATGACATCACCATGATGTCACCATGGAGCAGAACAGTCCAGACATGGTCCAGAAGGGAAGCATGAGGAAGACATGGGGCAGGAGTCTAGACTGGCCTAGACCAGACTAGGACCTGATAAGATAAAGGGAGGATTAGATAAGACAAGACAAGATGAAGATAAGATGGAGATAAGGTGGAGAGAGATAAAAGATAGGAAGATTAGATAAGATGAAAAAGAAGGAAGAAAGTACATATCGTAACAGAAGCTGTGGCTCAAACACCAGCTCAGCTTCCAAGCCAAGCCAGATAGTATCTCAAGCTGGGACAAGCTGAGCTGTGGTGACACTAGCTGGAAAACAAGTTGCCCAACCACAATATGTGATGGAAACAAGTAGGTGTTGGAGATGCTGACATATGTGTACTACAAAACACACTGCTCACAACAAGCAGGGAGAAGGGTGCTGCAGTGTCCAGAATGGCAGCAGTGATGATGGTGATGATGAGAGAGCAGGAGAAGGGACATGAGAGGGAATCAGGCATTGGAAAGTATATAAAGCTTACCTCTGTCATCTGAGGGGTGAGTTGGTAGGTATGAGGTCAATGAGAGCAATGATACAGTGCCAAGAAATGGTGCTGACAGTGACAATGACAAGGAAGAGGTGAGACAAGGGGAGTTAGAGAGGGAATTGGGCATTTCCCCCTTGTCTCACCTCTTCCTTGTCATTGTCACTGTCAGCACCATTTCTTGGCACTGTATCATTGCTCTCATTGACCTCATACCTACCAACTCACCCCTCAGATGACAGAGGTAAGCTTTATATACTTTCCAATGCCTGATTCCCTCTCATGTCCCTTCTCCTGCTCTCTCATCATCACCATCATCATTGCTGCCATTCTGGACACTGCAGCACCCTTCTCCCTGCTTGTTGTGAGCAGTGTGTTTTGTAGTACACATATGTCAGCATCTCCAACACCTACTTGTTTCCATCACATATTGTGGTTGGGCAACTTGTTTTCCAGCCCTTCAGGTAAGTCTTGGGTCTCTCCCTTCATTTGACACATTCTGGTGTTCTGACATGCATCACTAGCTGTCTTTGTGTTGTGTGTGATACTGGGTGCATACATTTCATTACTTGACATGTTTGTGTGGTTCTCTGGACTGTCCAGTGGCACTTCATCTATGTGCTGTTGTGCACCTCCATACATGCTGGCATTGACATTGCACATCTGTGGTACTGCTGTAACCATTTCTTCTTTGTTTGAAATGCTCAGAGTGTCTGTTGGGTTGTGTGGTCCATCTGTGTAGCCATTTGATCTGTTAGCATGCCCATCCACAACCATGTTTGTAGCATTGCCACTTGGATAATTAGCCTGCTTCTGCTCAAGTGGCAATCTTCATGCATCTGGTACATTGCTTTGAATGACTCCAATTTCTTTCTTCAGCATTGTGGCTTCACTGACATCTACAGTCATCACTTTGAGTCATCCATGTCAATGACAGGCTCTGAAGATTTGTTGAGGGTGCTTCATGGGTTCTGTGGGTAATACTGGTGTGCTTCTTGGTTGTGGCCTTTCTTGTTTGCTGTGCTGACTTCAGCTTGAGGGTAGTAACTATTTGCTGACTCCAAGCAATTCAACAGTGTCATTGCCCATTGCACTGGCCCTGCCATTCATGTTCCACTCATCAGCACCATTCCTCTCCCATGTTTTGGCATTCCATCTGCTTGCCATGCAGACTCTCAGCTGCCCCAGACATCTACCTGGGTCATGGATAGTGAGTCATGGCTTGTCATTGTTGCTGCTCTGCTCATTTGCAACATCACTGCTTGTGCAGCCATTCTGATTCCCCTTGAGCAGTGCATTGGTAGCCTCTGGCATCATCCATGTTGGGATTTCATTAGGCTGACTGAGTTCAAGTTGCCAGTATGTTCTTGTGGGTTGAGTTTCAACTCAGCTCACCACTCCAGCATTCACAGGTTCAGACATTTAGTAGCAGACCTCCATGTCTCCACCTTTTGGATTTAGGTTCATAGTCTGAGTCATGATTCCTATGCTTGCAGCTATGTCTGTGGCCTCCATGTCCAGACTTCCCTCCATGCAACCATGTCACTGACTTCTCAAGACTTGTTGCTAACCTCCTCCAGTTCAATTTTGAGTGGCTCTCCTGCCCTCAAACTCAGCTGCTCCTGCAGTTTGTTCTGTGCCATGTATGGCTCACTTGGCACTCCAGGTTGATATTCTTCAACCTCAATGCTTTGTGATAGAACCTGCTGGGCTGTGCCAACTGCTGCCTCAGCTTTGTCTTTGCTTCTTGCCTCAGTACATCCATCTTCAAGCCTCTCCTTACTTGGTGGCTCCATTGACAACTCACTAGGCTTCACATGTGATGCTTTCAGTTCATCTCACACCTCATTGTTACTAGGTGCCTCAACAGGCTTCCCATTAGGTATGGATATTGGGGTAGGGTGTTGAAACTTGGTTGCTAGGTAGTTGAACATTTCATGTGACATCCTTAGCTGTTGAACCTTGAGTACAAGTGGGATTGGAACTGTCTGATAGATCAACAGTTTTAGCAGTGCATCTCTTCCCTCCCATTGTAAGCTTTCATCATTTGGTTCCTGGCCTGAGAGAATACCCAGCCAGCTCTTTGTGGCTGCAACTTCAAGTAAGCTCACCCTGTAGACCTTCCAATTCCTTCCATCCAGTTTGAGTGTAGGCACATTTGAGTTGACCATTGTTGGAGATAGAATCACCCCAGTATGATAGTTTATTTTAGTGCGAGTTTCTTATGCTTACATAAGCACTTAAAGTGCACTTAGTAGTATGATTTTCATACTGTTCCCTCAGTAGTTGAGTCACTACTGAGGCTGCACACAGCCATTTTCTACAACCATTTCATATCCCAGATTCCACCACTAGGCAGGGCTCATAACCTGTAGAAGTAGAATCTGTAGAATACTTAGTAGTCACTAAGTAGAAACTGCAGTAATATGAAAATTGTAACTGCATGCTATGTGCTTATGTAATATGGTGGCTATGCAACAGCACACCAGTTGATTGAACTCCAACACTTGCATACTGCAATAGGAAAATACCAAAGTCCCTGAACACTGAGGTAAGCATGCATCCCTGAAGTGTAACCAATAAATACAATTTTATGGGATAATTTTATGTGATACAGGCTCATGAGGAGACTGTAAGTATGGATGACAAAGCCATCAACCAGACATCACAGTGCTCATCTGACCTCCAGTTGAGCAAGCACAGAAGAGCAGGGAGATGCATGTTGAACATGGAACACAGGAGCTATGGGGCCCAGCATGTGTCATGTATGTATTAGTGAGTATATGATGGCTATTCACCAGCATTGCAGGGACTATGTGGTCACTGACTACCAATTGAGCAAGCACAGGAAGGTCAAGGAGACTTGCAGAGAGATCATGAGTATGGATGATGAACCCTTCAGAGAATTCCACCAGACATCCTTGTCTGACCACCAGTCATGCAAGCACAAGAGTAGGGAGATGCATACTGACTGTAGAACACTGGAGCTTGAGGGCACAACATGCATCATGTATTCATGAGTCTATGCCAAAGATCTTGATCCTACCATGGGTAAAGCACAAAAGCTCACTGAAAATGAAGGTTGCCCTCATGCCAGAGACTATGATGATGTTGCTCAAGAATTCATGGCAACTGTGATCAGTATGGAAAGCCAGATGGTCATGCCACATTTTTTTTGGCATCACATGCCTTTCTCCCACAGATTTACCACTTTAGGAATTTGACTTTCAGCAAGACCACAATCACCTCTAACCAAATATCCTATGCATAACATCCACAATGTGTGTGCATTGTGGCTTATATAAGCATGTACACATCTTGAAACCTTTGTAATTACACTACCAATTATATAGATCTGCTCCATAGATGCAGAAAGGCAGAACATAGAGTACTGTCTCAGTAGGCATGATTCATTTGTTTTCACCTCACCTCACCCTCACTAACAGGGATTGTTACCAGCAACAAAGCCTGTTGGCTCAAACTGAACCCACCACCACCAACATCAGGAAAAACCAACAGTGCCACTATTTGCTCTGTATCACTATACATTGCTATATTCCACTATTTATCACTAGACATCCCATAGGGACAACTATGGGATCTATGGCACCACAACCATCCCCCCTTAAATATAGTGACATATAGACACATATAGACACATATAGCTAAAAAAGAGGATAAATAGCAAAATAGAGCCACAATATTGTCACCCAAGCTTGCCATACTTTGCCCTTTTTGCTTTTTTTGCTTCTTTTAGTTCACACTTTTTATGAAGGAGACAACAAATTCATTTAGCACAATATCTACAATACATACACATAATTCTACTTGGTAATAAATCAATGTATGAGATGGATGGTAAGAGGGGGAGATGGATGGGGGGAAGGGAAATGGGCATCAGTATCTGGACTGGAGCAGGGGAGGGGGGAATTACCTTGAAGGAGGGTTGGGGTGGTAGTTGTTGGTGCTAGAGGAGCTTTAGATGGGAGAAGGGGTGAGAGAGGGAGGGCCAGGAAGGGGGGGCTTACCCACCAGTCATTGCAGGTGTTGCAGTTCTGGTTGGGCTGTTGCTGGCTCTGGGTGGGGGAGTGTCAGTGGGAGAAGGATGACTCATCAGGGATCTTACCTTGCTGTTGGAACAGAGCCTCATCTGGTGGAGGGACAGCAGTGGGGAGAGGTGGGAGGTGGGGCAAAGGAGATGCAGTTGAGTGTGTGTGCATGCATGGATGAAAATTTCAACTTCTCACAGTCACATGACCAGTGGCCACTGCAGCACTTCAATTCTAATTGTGAGCCTTAGCTTACCAATCATTTCCCACACATTTCCTAGTCACTGTATACTAATCTACACAACACTACACTTACAGCTACTTGCATAAGTAATGATACTGATGACACAGCAGAGTAAATATACAATAATAAGAGACTTCATGAAAATTCCTTACCTCATAACAGTTGTGACTGCCTATGAATATGGTGCATGTGTCCAAGCCCATATACAAAAATGCTGAGTTCATTGATTCTTCTGATCTTTCTGATGACTCACCCAGGTGACATTGAGTATGGGTCTCCAGATCCCCTGATTAGTCCTCTGTGTGATCTGTCTGAAGATGGTGATGAGATCCTGGTCAAGTTGGGTGAACCTACTGGACCTCTCTTGCATGATAGCACTGACCATGAGCTTGAAGCAGCAAAATCCCTTCCAAAGCCCCCAGCAGTGCCTTCAAACACAAATACACCCTTGGATAGTTGCAGAGGGCCCAAGAAAAGTGCATATATTCACTATCCTTGATTTCTGGCTCATCACTCTTGAATAGGGAAGGAAAAGGCCACCAAACCAGCAGATCATCCTGTACATAAGATCACCCACAATCTCTCAATGTTCCCTGTGGAAGAACTCACAAAGGATGATGTGAAGAAGCAGCATGGGAAGAGTGCATTCCTCAAGCTAAACAGTGACCTTCCATTTGATACTGTCAAGGCACAGCTACTCATCAAAATCAGTGCCCATTTGCAGCCTGATACCATCAGCTTTGATGACTATAAAGTCACATTTTCCATTCCCCATATTTCACCTACTCCATTCTCGGTCACTGAAGAAGATGACTATGTCAAGCTCATTCAACATGTGAAGAAGGCAAAAAACTTTGAAGCAAATATCTACATTCAACAAAAAAATGTCCCAGAGCTGAAGGTAATGTAATTGATACAGTTAGCAGATGTTGCCAAGCAAAACTAACTGATTTTCTGCAGCACAAAGACCATAATGGCTGAAAGGATTTAGACCACCCTCATGAAGATATCAATGAATCAAGTGATGATGAGAGGTTGGCCAAGCACAGGAAGAAGAAAAATCAGGTAATTGGTTTCATGACTAGACTCAGGCAGTAGCAGTCTCACCATTCTTGAGCATGTGAAGGGCACCAATAATGATGTTGAAGTGGAACAGCCTGCTATGTCTGCAACAAGAAACCCATGTATCCAAGTGAACACTGCTTCATTAACCCAGCCAATGGGTTGCATTTACCACTTACATTCTTGCACTTGGAGTGTTGGGCATCTGCAATGGTTCACACATCTTTTTTGTATCTACTGCACATTGATTCACACATATGATCTTAGCTATTAGAAAGGACTCAGTTTGTGACTATTGAGATGCCACCAAATCATAAAGAACTTATTGTGCTTTCTGATGAAAAACCTAGGACTGACCTCATTGTTATCAGCTCGACAACAGGAACTTCAAGATCAAGCAAAAGTCTCTATGGCAGCAACAGTAGTGGCTGCACCCAATGCACCAACTACACCTATTATCAATGTAAACTTTCCTGCTGAAATGTTTCATTTGTTTGGTCCCCAATCACCTGTTCTGAACACATCTGCTGCCATGTGTGGTACTGGACAAAGTGTCCATCATCCTGTTTCACCACCAAATCTTTACTCACACCTGCTCAGCTTCAATCACTTGGATCTCACCTCCAGCTTGACAAGTTCTGTGCATTGTATGATATCTCAAAGGGCCTGCAATGTAAACTTGGTGAGAATGGATACACCACTTCTCATTCTCTTTGCTTTGCTACTGTTGAAGGCTTGGATGGAATTGGAGTGCTTTGTGGAGAGCTGGCACAGCTCAAAGATTCTGTATCCTGCTGGTGCAGTGGGGTGTAACAAATCCAGAATCAGTGCTTGTCATGGACTTTCCAGTTTGTATGATGACTGGATTCATGCTACAGAGTACTAGGACATGTAACTGGCATGTTGAATGTAATGTTTCACATCATCCACTGTAATGATGTCAAATGCTTCCCACATGTCATAAAACAATCTGTCTCCTTCACTAGAAAAGAAGATGTTCGAATTCCATTGAATCCACACTTTGACCTGTGAGAATGCCTCCTTGATCAGGTTGAGGTTGAGTGAATATGGTGGCAAGTATTCAAGATGTACACCTGCCAGCAAGAGCCATTCATTAACAAGGCAAATAAGACCTATGTACATGTGAGTGTACCAAACTGGGCCACAAGCTCTTCAATTTCTGGACCATGGTGGATTCTGGCATTGTCCATAACAAGTACACTGTGCTTTCCCAGATATGGGGTGCAAAGTGGGAGCTAGTATAATGCATATTAGGACTGAATTATCTGAGTTTTTGTGGCCAACTTATGACATAATATTCAAGGAAATCCAAGTATCCATCTTGCCAAAGTGAACCTAAGATAACCCTCCTAGCAATGATGCCATCCATGCTCATGGCAGCAACAGTAGAAAGTCACTTTCCCCAGATAAATGGACCCTTGATGCTGGCTCATTGGCTCTTCAGAGCACATCCATACCTCCAGACTAGGGTGCATTCATCCTTGCTAGTTTCATCAATAAAGACAAGCTTGTCTTCGTCATACTGGGCCATGTGCCAAATAAAATCAGCATGAAGATCTTCATTCCACTCAGCTGCCACCTTCTGGAGGTTCTTGGTTGAGATGCCAGCATGTACAAGTTCATGATGGATTGTAGTGTAGTGGAGACTAATGAATCAGTTGCATCCCATGAACCCCTGGAGCTCATCAAGGAACTGATCTGGGTGGTGCTTGATGAGCTCAATCAGGTGTTGCACATCCACATAGGTCTGAGCATGAGGGCGACTGAAATAAGCACTGCAAGGCTTGACAACATCACCTGTCTCACAAAACAGCTTCTGGACCCAAAAGAAGGTCATCTGAGATATGCCTAGGCACTGCAGAAGGTCTGAGAGTGGCATTACTCCCTGGTGGTGAAGGTGTAGTGCAGTGAACTTCAGATTGGGAGATATCTTTCTGTTGGGCATCACTAGTTGTCATATGTAATTTTTCATGAAGATTCCACTAAGTCTTTTGTTGTTGTATATTTTCTCTGCTGCATCATCAGTATCACTACTTATGCAAGTAGCTGTAATACACTTCACTTTCCTTTAAGTAAAAACAATGAAATAAAAGAAACCTTATCATCTGTAACTATTTATTGCACATGGGAAAACATTTAGAGCAACTGGCAATATATAGTTATAATGTTGCTATAGTTCAATACATATGCAATAATTGCACACTGTTTCAGTATATGACAAATGTTGTGCTGTCAGGACACTACACTACACTTTTGGTAATAAAAGTGGAGACTACACAACATTAATTGTATTTTGTCTATATCACTACCATTTTTGCACAGATAGATGAAGTAAGCATACCTCCATGGTCCTCTTGTCAGGTACTACAACTTTCATTATGACATCTTTGAAATTTAATTTTTGAGACATCAATTTATTTTTGTATTCTGCAATTTTCTCACCCATTTTTGGGCATATCAGTGAGGTAAGCATATTCCCATGATCCTGTGACCCAGCCCTACAACTTTCATTATGACATCATGATCCATAGTTAAAATAGTGCTATAGTTCACTATATGTGAATTAGTGATGCTGTCACGATCATGCAACTCCCAGTTACCACATGTTACTAATTGACTTTTCTTCCAGTACATAGCCTTTTCCCAGTATGAATATCACTGATCTCCAGACTCTGGAGCTCAGACCCTGGCACACTGCCTTTCCTTTGTTCAGTGTGTGGTTTTGTAGGTTTCACCTTAGCATAGCTTCCCTGTTCTGCAGCTTATGTTTCAGCCACTGGTGGTCCAGCTTTCGACCACCCAGTTGGTGGTTTAGTCACTCCGTACATAGCTTTAGTACTATGGGTTACCAATACCACTGGTACACCAGCATTAGTACTTCTGGTACTTAGGTATATAAGCTGTGTACTTACTTCCATAGATAACTTAGTGATAATATCAACTTGAACCTCCAAGCTCCCCACACCTCCTATCCAGCTCCCTTTGCTTAGTCATTCAGCATACCTGGAACCTATCCAAGGGCCCAGTTTACAAGCTGAGGCCAATATGGGTGTTGTGCCAACTCTGTAGGTCCTGGAACTCATGATCCCCTTGCCAGAACTATGCCAGCACTTGATTTCCCGGTGTGGGACACTACTTCTGGGGAAGAGTGTATGGGAAAAATAGAGGGGGCTGAAGGAACAAATTCCTAGGTCCATCCCAAGGGGTGCTGAGCAGGGAAAGGAATGTGCGAAAAGTGAAAGAGAATTGGTGGGGGAAAATTCTGTAGGAATAGGTTGTTAATGCTAGAACAGGCCATGGGCTTGTAGATGTGGGGCTCTGTATGTGATTTTTCTGATATCAAAGAAGTGGGTAGACTCGATGACAATGCTGGAGACATGGGGAAAACTCCAAGGGGCTCGATGCTAGGGACTCCCAGACTCTTCAATCACTCAGAAAATGACTCTAAAAGGTGGATATTTTATTCTGACGCTCGGCCGGAATACTTATCATGTACAGGAAGCGACTACAGGTACAGAAAATTTTTAGAAGGAGTGATGAATGAATAAAAGATGACACCTGTCAAATGTACAGTATGTACAACCCTGCATGTGCAAGTAAGTAGGGACCATGTAGATGAATCATAGAAGGACAAGAAGGGAAACTGTAGCAGTACCAAAATTGACCAACTGGAATAAGTGAATGATGGAAACACCTCTCTCATGCATGCAGCTTGGGACCTCAGAGGTGGAGCAGATCATGGGGGAAGCAGTGGCTGTGGCTGTGCAGTGGCTACAGTGGTGGTGACATGACAGGTGATGGGCGCTGTAGGGAGAGTATCCTCTCCACTAGGTATTTTGTTTTATTTCATTGTTTTTACTTACTGGTCTGTTTTCTTTCTTTTTTTCTTTATCTTTTTACTTCATGTTTGGACGCATTGTGGCTTACATAAGCCCGTGTGAGTACTTCGAGCAACTGTACATACTTAGAAAAGGACAATAGACACATTATAGAGACAAAACAGATGGAATTCCAAGCCAGAGTGCTTGGAATATTATTTCTTCATTCCTGATGTGCTATAGCTGTTTTCTTCAGTCTCTCTAGGACTTTTGGGCGCATTTTCTGGTTTTTCACCACTCTCTGACTCTCTGTACCAGGCAACTCTAGCTCCCTGGGTTGAACTGAGACCCCTTCCAACAGGAGACCTCTTGGCATCTCCTCCCACACTCATTTATCATCCATCTTTACAGCGCTCAGAACCTGTATGGGGTTGGAGCATGGCACATTGTGATTGGCTGAACTGGACCAAGGCCTAGACCCTTAGCTCGAGTCTGTATGATCGGCTTCAGAATTTCAGGGAGAAGACAGTGAGGCGATCAGGGAGTCAGTGTGATGTGGAGCAGGTGATGAAATTCCTGTACAGGATTCTTTGAACACGAGGATGGGTGGGAAGGCATGAGGCAAGACCAGAGAAACTCCTAGCTCAAGCAGGAACAGCTGTGAGTAGAGACATCATACATGGAATGTTACTTGTATGCTCAGAGGATTACCATTCTCTACACCAGTCTGGACCTAACCCTCGGAACATGGTTCTAACAGATGCACTATTCCAGTCTATAACAAATATTGCACTGTCAGTTTTTCCAGATACAGAGAGCTCCTTGGGTTGAGTTTACCCCATTTCTTCCACCTGGAGGTCTCCCCATAGTCCTCATTAATTTCTATTTTAATTTTCTAGATCTGGAGCCCATCACAAGGGCTTTTGTGTTGCTTGGTGCTCTCCTCCTCCCCTCAGCTTCCACATGTAATATCTTGACAACCCCATGTCCTGCCCTCTCACAAATTGGGATTCTAGTTCCACTTGATGAGAGATTTCTAGCAGCCTTTCATGTCACTACTGCTGCTGCTGTTCTGGACTTATAGGCCACTTACTAGAGAAAGGCCTTATAGGTCAAAATTTGGAATATATTTGGATTGTGTGCACATATTTCCCAGGTTCCTATTCCTCCATGATCCCTATGCTCCCTTCTACTGGTCTCCTATGTTTTGTAGAGTTGTTTCATGCCATTGTTCTCTGGTAACTTGTTGTCCTCCTCCCCCATTTCTGTTCCATGCATTGCTCTATCAATCACATGCCAAATCTCTCCATCTTTGGGAGCCAATGCTACTCATCAAGACATACAGACAAGACTAAAAATGAAATGAGCATGTGTGTCATTCCCCTGATATTCCAGTTTTTGTGCTCACATGGGGTAGTGTTACTCTGTGGTGCATATCTCCTGCAGTTCTTCTGCACTGAAGGGAATTACAATGAAGGTGGGAAGAGACTAGGAGAGTCTCCTGTTGGAAAGAGTAGTGTCAGTTCAACCCAAGAGGTCCTGGTGCTATGAAACATGCACTGTGAGTGAAGAGATGGCAGAAAAACAAATGAAAACCATGTTGAGACTCTGTGGCACTCAAGGAATAATGTCTAAAGAATGGCTGAGCTGGATAAATATTCTGCCAGGCTTCATCTTTCCTCTTTCTGCATCTCTGGTATTTCATCTATTACTTTGATGATGTACTGTAGTGTAATTAGTACAGGCATTTGACTCACACATGGCTTATATAAGCCACAATGCAGCCAAACACAAAGTCAAAAGCACTAAATAAAAAAATAGTAACAATAAAAATCAAAACCACTAGTAAAATAAAGAAAATATATTGAATCCTATGTTAGGGAGAATATTTTCCCTACACCACCTCTCTCAAAATTTGGACTATCTGTAGTACTCAGTAACAACTACCTGGCAGTATATACTGCTTGTTGATCTGCTCAGCCATTCTTGAGATATTTGCATTTCTGTCTGCTCTCCAGTGACTTTTAAGGTATGTGCAGTGTGATGTAAGAACCTCCCCCTTTGGGAGTCAGGGATATAGACATGCACCATAGATGCGGAATGGTAGAACATGAAGCTTGGAAGTTTGTTTAAGTTCCCTCAGGTATCTGCAAATGTCATTGCTTATCTCTTGAGTTCTACTGTCTCAGGTCAGATTCATTCATTTTCACTTCTTTTCACACTCACTGACTAACAGGGATTGTTACCAGCAACAAAGCCTCTTGGTCAAACTGAACCTACCACCACCAATAGGAGACTCCTGACAGAGACACTATTTGGACATTTTGCAAATATCTAGGGATTGGGTGCTTATTTCCCCAATTACTTTTTCTACATATTCTCTGCAATTCCCTGCACCATTTCCCCATATTTAGCAGCATTGTGCTGAGCCACTGTTTGTCAACACACTGTCCTCCTCCTTCCTCACTTAACATTCAGCATGTGTCTTGTGCAATTCCCCACCAAATCTCTTGCACATTTGGGAAGTGACTCCACTTGATGATACCTACCAGATGACACCAAAAACATGACATGCACCCACATCATCCCTAAGATATTTCACTTTTTGTGCCAACACAGCAGGGTAGCACAGTTAGAACTAGTGTTTAAAAGTCCAGTCCTAAGACCATCAAAAAACTGTAACTTAACTGAACTTTAACTGTCCACAACTGATTTATTTCTGGTTTGGTCTTGGTCTTTTTCAGTTTTGGTCTTGGTCTTTCATTTTTGTGAAAATTAAAGACCAAAAAAAAAAACAGTTATAACCGGTTGCAACCGATGCACAGCCACACCTTCCATATATGGTAACTCCTCCCTATTTTCTGCTCTCTTTCCTGAAATTTCTGGACTTGTTTTGAATTTTTTGATGAATATTGAAGTTATCTGATGAAACTGCTGACTGAGATATCATACCATTCATTTTAGGACCTGAATATACACACATTTAATCCTATACATATGTATATTTCATCAGTCTGGGTTAATCACCAAGCCTATAAGTGGTTGCTATAAAAACCAGTTACAACTGACAAAAAGACTGAACTGGACCGATTTAACAGTTTTTGTTGGTGTTGGTTTGGTTTTTTGTAATTAGTTGATTTAAAAAACCAGTGTAGAGAATGGGAATTCTCTGGGCATACAAGTAACATTTCACACACTACATCTTTACTCACAGCTGTTCCTGCTTGAGCTTGGAGTTTCTCTAATCTTGCCTCATGCCTCCCTGCCCAACCTCGTGTTCAAAGAATCTCATATGAGAAGTTCCATCACCTGCTCCACATCACGCTGACTCCCTGATCGCCTCACTGTCTTCTCCCTGAAATTCTGAAGCTGATCAAATGGTCTTGAGCCAGAGGCCTAGGCCTTCGATGGGACCAGCTAGTCACAATGTGCCATGTTCCAACCCCTGTACAGGTCCCTAGTGCCCATCACCTGTGGTGTCACTGCCAGTGTAGCCACTGCACACCCACCACTGCTGCTTCTTCCATGATCCGCTCCCCCTCTGAGGTCCCAAGCTGCATGCATGAGGGAGGCGTTTCCATCATTCATTTATTCCAGTTTGTTGATTTTGGTACTGCTACAGTTCCCCTTTTTGTCCTTTCTATGTATCATCTACACAGTCCCTACTTACTTACTCATGCAGGGTTGCACATACTGTACATTTGACAGGTGTCATCTTTTTTTCCATTCATCACTCCTTCTAAAAAGTTTTCCATACCTGTAGTCGCTTCCTGTGTACCATAAATATTCTGGCCAAGTGTCAGAATAAGATATCCACCTTTTAGAGTCATTTTCTGAGTGATTGAAGAGTCTTCAAGTCCCTAGCATCGAGTCTTTGAAGTTTCCCCTGTGTTTCCAACATCATCATTGAGTCTACCAGCTTCTTCAGTATTGGAAAAATCACATACAGAGCCCCACATCTACAAGTCCATGGCCTGTTCTAGCATTAACAACCTATTCCTATGGAATTTCCCCCCCACCAATTCTCTTTCACTCTTCATGCATCCCTTTCCCTACTCAGCACCCCTTGGGATGGACCTAGGAATTTGTTCCTTCTGCCCTCTCTATTTTTCCTGTACACTCTTCCCTAGAAGTAGTGTCCCACACCAGTTTTGGTCCGGTCTTTCCAAAAAAGGGAAAAAAACCGAACCAAACTGGACTTTAAAACACTAGTTAGAACATTGTATCTCACTTGTTTCCATGCCATATCTCTCATTTTTTGGTACTTCAGTAGTACTGAGGGACTGCTCCACTGCAACATTTTCTGCATTTCAACACACCCAGCTGCTCTAGAAATAATTGCATTTTCACATAAGGCTCTCAGGGGACCTCTCTGAAACTCATGTGACCATTCAAGACACTGAAATCCCCCACTAGATGTTTATGATTGATCAAGGTTCTCAGGGGGTTCACTTGTTTCATTCTTTCTTCCCTAGGGTGTGCAAACTTGGAACATTATGCCATATGCCATGGGATATCTGGCTAAAGGTGATTGGGGTCTTGCTGAAAGTCAAATTCCTAAAGTAGTAAATCTATGGGAGGAAGGCTTTGAGTGGTCACTGTTATGAGCCAAGACAGCAGATTGACTGCAGGCTCTGCCAAGCCATCGGGTAGCAGGTTGAGCAGGACAGGAGGGGGGGATGGGTGACACTTTCCATGTTGTCCTCTTGGGAGGAGCTGGTCAGTGAGTTGCTGTGGTGACTGCAACATGCCTCATGTGATGTTATGTGATTGTTAAATTTCTCTCTGAGTTTGGTGATCTCCTTGCAGAGATTGGACAGTTCAGATTCTGGAAGGTTCTCAGGTGGGATAGTGGCCTTAGTGGGGGCCATGGCTGGGGTGGTGGGTGGTTTGGGTGTGGATGGATTGGCCCTCTTGGGCCCTGTGATCTCTTTCATTTGACCTTGAAGATGAATGTACAAGTTGTTTTGATAAAGCCTTAACCACCCTGTTTTCACTTTCCCTGACTCACTGTCAATAGCAATGGGGTTTAGGTGGGCCTTAAAAGAGTGGAAGACAGCGACTACCCAATGGATAGCCTTGGGCACTGTCTTGTCACAAACTATAGGGATGGGGGGGACTTGGAAGGAGCAACCCTTGTTGGGGCCATCCTTGGTTGTCCAAGTCCAGGTCAGGGGGTGAGAGGTGAGATGCTTTAGGGGCAGATGGTGGAGAGAATCTGACTTGAAATGAGCCCTTGGGGAATGAGTGGTAGTGTTTTCCAACATCCAATAGTCTTATCAAGCATGGTTCAGCTGATGAGCAAACATGTTTGGGGGGAGAGAGGTTTTTCCCATGGGGGGATGATGGTGGTAGAGGTTCAAGAGGCATCTGAGAAGAATACTTATATACTGTACAAGAAGATGCTGCAAGGCAATCTCATGTAAATGAGAAGGAAAATACTATTGGATGAAAAGACACATGTTTTGGGCATGTGTCAAGAGGGAAAAATGCCATTGGCTGGCCAAGGCAACATGTCCAGAACATAACAGAACACCTCAGAAGGTCATAGAACATTGAGGAAACACAGAGAAGAGAGTATAAAAGGGAAAAGACATCCCACAGTAACATGAATCATAACACCCTGGTCCACTAACCAACAACCCCCTTCCCCTGAACACAGTGGAGGCCATCACACTAAAGTTTGATGGAGCCTCCCCAATCTACCTAGCTGTGTACTAGAATGGATCACTGGCTATTGCCACTGTGGCCAAATGTGGCATGGTAACCAAAACCTTCATGTACCCCTGACCCATCTGTACCCATGGCTCACCCATAGAAGTGAACTGCCTATATCCAACCCCACTTTCTTGTTATGCACTGTAGTCTACTGTCCTCCATTCTCTCTTACTTTAGTGCTCACTGACCCATCCACTCCAGATGTTAGGGCACAAATCCAATTGTAGCCATTTGTTAGCATAGCACCTCAAACTACACCCACTCTTACAAACCCAACAAAGGACTTTCAAAGGAAAAAAAAAGAGGAGGTGTATTCAACTCTGCCATACATGTGCCCCCATGGTGCATGTGTGGGTTCCTGGACTTGTGGTTCTAACATTACCTACCCTATATCCTGGATATGTGTAACAGACCTGATGGTTCTGTGGGCATCACAGTTGTCTGGCCACCAGCTTACCAACAGTTACTTGGTGTCAAGGCTGGGCCTTCTCCAAGGCCAAAAGGAGTACCCAAGGGTTGGAATTACCTAATTAGGCAAGTGTGATGATGGGCTGAGATAATAGGGGCTAAGGTCAATGCAATAGTTTGTGGATTGATGGATCTCTGACTGGCAGAGCAGAGTGGGGCAGGGCCAAAAGGGGCTGACAGATATCCAACTAGCAGAGCAGAGGGACAGAAGAGGGCATCGGGTTCAGCTTGTGCACTGCTCCCCTGTAAAAGCTTGGCCCTCATATTTCAGAGGTGAGTGAGGTATTGGAACTTAGAGAGGGAGGCTTGGAGGAGGTATCTTATGTAGTTGATATTCATACTGAGAGATACAAGGCAGTATTGTACAAGTATTTATAGGCTACTACTAACATACAGAGGTACAGAAAACTTTCAGGAGGGCAGGTGTCAGAAAACTTCAGAATGGAGAGAGGACACTGATAGGGGGGAACAGAAGTGAACAAAGACATTATCTACAAATGGAAAGTCAATCATGTACTCAGAGCAGAGTGCTCACCAACAGCCAATCAATAGCAAAGCCAAAAACCTACATAAGTATAATGCTTGACCCTTCGGGCACCTAACACTGGGGTCATATGACCCATACAGCACTGGCCTGAAAAGGGCTGAGAGTAGTCATGTGACAAGTCTGACAGTGGCTGACAGTGAAGAACACATACATTGGTTGGCTGAGTGATCTGGAGGCTTACTAAGCATCAGACTTGGTCAGGAATGGATCAGAAGGTGTCTGTGAGGTAGGTAGGGGCATTGGAGGTGGGGTGGGAGCATGGGAATGGTGTGATCAAGGCATGGTCATGATGCTTGGCATGGAAGTTGCAGTTGATATAAATTGGAATGGGTAAATCAATGTGCTCAGTGGTATAACTGTTTACAACTACTGAAGCCAAATTCCAAGTTCTGCAATGTGCTATCCACCAAGGAAGGTCAGAAAGACACCATGCATGTGATTTTGAAAAATCAAAGTATCATCACATCCTATTCATATTCCTGGCTAGGTAAATAAAGGATGAGAGATTGACAAGCTTTAGATAAATATTAGCATACACATCTGTTTCTCTTTTGCAACCTGTAAAAGAATAGGGCATACAGTCTCCACATCATCACCATGTTCCTGGAAGGCTTCATTGATAAGCTTGCAAACAGATTCTCTGGTGCCTGAAGATTGATATGCATCAACAGACAAATCCAGGGCCACCTGCAAATCATTCCTGTGATCTTTGACCTGCAACAAAAAGTACAAGTATTCAAGTACAAGTATGGCACCTACAAGGAAATATCAGAGATCATCCAAATCATTGTGAGATAGCATTTACCAATGCCATGTTCAGCAGTATATTGCATTGAATATTGCATGGAATTGGACAATGTAGGCATTCTTAGGTTGCACAAGGATTGCGGAATGTCTGGCTACACAACTTGACATCAAGAGAATTTGGATGACTGATAACCAATGGATGAGGCTTACAACCTGATTGATGTAGCATGGTGACCATAAAAGACAAGTTGAGACAGAAAGTACAGAAACAAACCAACTGCTGAGAGGATTAGGGATCACTGCAGAAGTAAATGTGGATGCAGAGCCATACATCCTGTATAGAGAATATATCAGCAACTGTCAGGTATGGTAAATAGTAATGATCACTAACATGCTAACAAATGCACAAAAAGAATTTAGGATTAGAGTGAAATTCCAAGTGAGAACACCTGCATCCTGCAATGGCTGTTCCAGAATAATACTGGAATGTAGACATGAATGATCCTCACCACCTAGGTATTTCAAATCAAACACTGAATATAGATTTCACTTCCATGAATCCACTCACTGGCTATGAATGCAAGTGCAACAGGGTGGCAGTGAAGATGGTCAGCATGCATCCACCACCACCTGCCATGACTCCACCCACTGCCTATGAACCCAAGTGCAAAAAGTTGGCAGTGAGGACAGTCAGCATGGATCCACCACCACCTGCCATGACATCACTCACTGCCTATGAACCAAAGTGCAACAGGGTGGCAGTGAAAATGGTCAGCACACATCCACTATGACCTGCCATGACTGCACTCACTGACTATGAACTCAAGTGCAACAGGGTGGCAGTGAAGATGGTCAGCATGCATCCACCACCATCTGCCATGGCTCCACTCACTTCCTATGAAACCAGGTGCAACAGTGTGGCAGTGAAGATGGTCAGCATGATCCACCACTACCTGCCATGATTCCACTCACTGCCTATGAACCCAAGTGCAACAAGGTGGCAGTGAAGATAGTCAGCATACATCTGTGGCCACCTGCCATGACTCCACTCACTGCCTATGAACCCAGGTGCAACAGGGTGGCAGTGAAGATGGTCAGCATGCACCCACCTACACCTGCCATGACTCCACTCACTGCCTATGAATCCAAGTGCAACAGGGTGGCATTGAAGATGGTCAGCATGCATCCACCCCCACCTGCCATGACTCCACTCACACACTATGAACCCAAGTGCAACAGGGTGGAAGGGAAGATGGTCCACATGCATCCATTACTGTGTGCCATGACTGCACTCACTGCCTATGAACCCAAGTGCAACAGGGTGGCAGTGAAGGTGGTCAGCATACATCCACCACCACCTGCCACAACTCCACTCACTTTCTATGAACCCAAGTACAACAAGGTGGAAGTGAAGTTGGTCAGCATGCATCCACCACCACCTGCCACAACTCCACTCACTTCCTATGAACCCAAATGAAGCAAGGTGGCAGTGAAGATGGTCAGCATGCATCCAACACCACCTGCCATGACTCCACTCACCCACTATGAACCCAAGTGCAACAGGGTGGAAGTGAAGATGGTTAGCATGCATCCACCACAACTTACCATGACTCCACTCACCCCCTATGAACCCAATTGCAACAGGGTAGCAGTGAAGATGGTCAGCATGCATCCACCACCACTGGCCATGACTCCACTCACTGCCTATGAACCCAAGGGCAACAGGGTGGCAGTGAAGATGGTCAGCATACATCCACCACCATCTGCCATGACTCCACTCACACACTATGAACCCAAGTGCAACAGGGTGGCAGTGAAGATGGTCAGCACACATCCACCCCCACTTGCCATGCTTCACTCACATGCTATGAACCCAAATGCAAAGGGGTGGCAGTGAAGATGGTCAGCATGCATCTACCACCACCTGCCCTGACCCCACTCACCACCTATGAACCCAAGTGCAACAGGGTGGCAGTGAAGATGGTCAGCATGCATCCACCACTACCTGCCATGCCTCCACTCACCGCCTATGAACCCAAGTGCAATGGGGTGGCAGTGAAGATGTTCAACATGCATCCACCACTACCTGCCATGACTCCACTCACTCTCTATGAACCCAAGTGCCATAGGGTGGCAGTTAAAATGGTCAGCATGCATCCACCACCATCTGCCATGACTCCACTCACTCTCTATGAACCCAAGTGCAACAGGGTTGCAGTGAAAATGGTCAGCATGTATCCACCACCACCTGCCATGACTCTACTCACTCTCTATGAACCAGAGTGCAACAGTGTGGCAGTGAAGGTGGTCAGCATGCATCCAACACCACCTGCCATGACTGCACTCACTGTCTATGAACCCAAGTGCAACAGGGTGGAAGTGAAGATGGTCAGCATGCATTCACTACCACCTGCCATGACTGCACTCACTCTCTATGAACTCAAGTGCAACAAGGTGGCAGTGAAGATGGTCAGCATTCATCCACAACCACCTGCCATGACCCCACTCACTGCCTATGAACCCAAGTGCAACAGGGTGGCATTGAAGATGGTTAGCATCCACCCACCACAACCTGCCATGACTCCACTCACTGCCTATGAACACAGGTGCAACAGGGTGGCAGTAAAGATGGTGAGCATGCATCCACCACCACAGGCCATGATTCCACTCACTGCCTATGAACCCAAGTACAACAGAGTGGCAGTGAAGATGGTCAGCATGCATCCACCACCACTTGCCATGACTCCACTCACTTGCTATGAACCCAAGTGCAGCAGGGTGGCAGTGGGGATGGTCAGCATGCATCCACCACCTGCCATGCTCCACTCACTTCCTATAAACCCAAATGCAATAGGGCAGCAGTGGAGATGGTCACCATGCATGCACCACCACCTGCCATGACTCCACTCACCCACTATGAGCCCAAGTGCAACAGGGTGGCATGAAAGATGGTCAGCATGCATCTGCCACCACCTGCCATGATTCCACTCACTGCCTATGAACCCAAGTGCAACAGTGTGGCAGTGAAGATGGTCAGCATGCATCCACCACCACCACCTGCCATGACTCCACTCACTCTCTATGAACCCAAGTGCAACAGGGTGGCAGTGAAGATGGTCAGCATGCACCCACCACCTGTCATGACTCCACTCACCCACTGTGAATCCAATTCCAACAGGGTGGCAGTGCAGATGGTCAGCATCCATCCACCACCACCTGTCATGACTCCACTCACTTCCTATGAACCCAAGAGCAATAGGGTGGCAGTGAAGATGGTCAGCATCCATCCACCATCTGCCATGGGTCCACTCACTTCCTATGAACCCAAGTGCAACAGGGTGGCAGTGAAGATGGTCAGCATCCATCCACCACCACCTGCCATGACTCCACTCACTGCCTATGAATCCAAGTGCAACAGGGTGGCAGTGAAAATGGTCAGCATACATCTAACACCACCTGCCATGACTCCACTCACCACCTATGAACCCGAGTGCAACAAGGTGGCAGTTAAGATGGTTAGCATGCATCCACCACTACCTGCCATGACTGCACTCACTTTCTATGAACCCATGTGCAACAGGGTGGCAGTGGAGATGGTTAGCATACATCCACCACCACTGCCATGACTCCACTCACACACTATGAACCCAAGTGCAATGGGGTGGCAGTGAAGATGTTCAGCATGCATCCACCACCACCTGCCATGCTCCACTCACTTCCTATGAACCCAAATGCATAAGGGTGGCAGTGAAGATGGTCAGCATGCATCCACCACCACTTTCCATGACCCTGCTCACTTCCTACAAACCCATGTACAACAGGGTGGCAGTGAAGATGGTCAGCATGCATCCACCACCATCTGCCATAACTTCACTCACTGCCTATGAACCCAAGTGCAACAGGTTGGCAGTGAAGATGGTCAGCATGCACCCACCACCACCTGACATAACTCCACTCACAAACTATGAACCCAAGTGCAACAGGGTGCAGTGCACATGGTCACCATGGATCCACCACCACCTGCCATGACTCCACTCACTGTCTGTGAACCAAAGTGCAACAGGGTGGCAGTGAAAATGGTCAGCATGCATCCACCACCAACTGCCATGCCTCCACTCACCCACTATGAACCCAAGTGCAACAGCATGGCAGTGAAGATGATCAACATGCATCCACCACCACCTGTCACGACTCCACTCACTTCCTATGAACCCAAGTGAAGCAAGGTGGCAGTGAAGATGGTCAGCATGCATTCACCACCATGTGCCATGACTCCACTCACTGTCTATCAAATCAAGTACAACAGCATGGCAGTGCAGATGGTCAGCATGCATCCCCCACCACCTGCCATGACTCCACTCACCCACTATGAACCCAAGTGCAACAGGGTGGCAGTGAAGATGGTCAGCATGCATCCACCACAACCTGTCCTGATTCCACTCACTTCCTATGAACCCAAGTGCAACAGGGTGGCAGTGAACATAGTCAGCATGCATCCACCACCACATCCTATCACTCTCACCCTCTATCATTAACAATGAAGTAGCCATGGTGAAACCACATTTAGCTTCCAAGCAGTAGTTGTTACAATTCCACCAACTTTCTATTACTTTGTCAGTATCTCATTCATACAATCCTTTTTTTCCCTTACATATGGGAACCATAATGCCAATATGCTTTCCAGAGCATTTGGTCCCATCTTGCTATCATTTTTCTCCATGCAGTCTTTCAATGCCCTTGTACCTCTTAGCACACTTTAGATGTTCAGCTTCATCACTTACTTCATTACAGCAAATTCCATACACAGTTCCAAGTTGGACTGCTGTGTTGATATGAGCAGCTGTTGCAGTCCCTCCTCATTCAAAGCATTTGCTGTGCATGTTATCAGGCTTGTACAGTCTGCACCCTCCTTGTCCATCCCTGCAGTATTTCAATCACCTCAATCATTCGCTAACCAAAATTCAGTGTACTGACCAGCCAGTGTTATATAGTCATTAGGAATAAATCTTTGATTGTTTACCGTTTCCTTTACCTTTAGCAGTGCATTGTTCAGAAGCTTCCCTTGGACCTCTGTGACATATTGCATGACATTATCCACACTCAAACCATTCTCCATCTGCTCCTCCACCTCCTGAAATGCATCAAGGCTCAAGGTGTCTGCCTTTGTCAGCAGTACAATTACAGGCACTGTATAGTGCCCATAATTAATATGCAAAGCAAAGCTATCCCCTATACTCACCATGCCCTGTATCACAAGCATCAAAAAACTTCATTTCAGCAGCCATGACCAATCTATGTCTGTCATGCAAAGGAATGCAAAACCTAAATCAGACATGGGAAGCTTAACATTGTGCTCAGAGTGTTAAATATGGTGTCTTCACCAAATGGCATGGATCCTCTTGTCCAATTTGGTTGCCTTGGCACGATCCATCACAAATTTCTTCATCATCTCAAACTCCTCTTCGCTTCCAGCCTCAAATCCACATGAATCGTGAAATATGAAGCCAGGATTACTTGTAAAGACCAGTTCATCCTCAATGTTGTGGTTGCCACGCTGGATACATTCAAGGTATATTACATGTCATTCAAGAGACGACCTCACCGATAGTGAGCCTTGTACCACAGCAGCATCCATCTGAATATAGTCGAACACGTTGTTCATTTCGAACAAGTACCATGTAGTGTACATACCTTCTGACCCCGTCCATTCAATATTTCCGGCTGATCCATAGTATTACAGACCCTCTGCAGGATTGTCGTTTTACCTGCATTTGCTCGCCCCATGACCAGAATGCGAAAATGCTCTATGCGGGCGATATGTTGTTTAGCTTTCGCCAGATCTAAGTGAATAGGAGGAGGGTGTGAAGGGGGTGGCACTGGATATTTATGTTGGAAGACTGGTTCCGAGCGTGAGATGTAAAACAATTACTTGGAAGTGTTTCAATTGCATCGTTACTTGGTGAAGGCGGCTGCTGACAACACCAAAATCCGCTGAAACAGCCTAAGGTCATGAATAATGAAAGACGAAGTTCCTGGAATGTCGTAGGGGGCCACAAACGTATGGTTCGAGACGGGAATGGACGAGTAGAAAGGGTGTGGGACGAGGATTGTGCCTGCCAGAAACGTGCCGCACCCTTGCACATCCCACAGTGATCACGTGATTCGATTTCTTGAGTGAACTGTACAAACGTTCTACAGTTAATTACACACAATTTTGTAATTCTAATCAACATTGTTGAATTCGTGTCATTCCGCCCAGAGCTTGGAATTTGAGTTCTTTCATTGTAGGTATGAATTGTTTGTTTGTTTATCTTACTCTGTTTACACCAGTTGAGACATCAGTGCCACAATGTGTGCATAAGGTCATAGGTCATGCTTCTATAGCATGGATGGGACATGCAGGGGTGTCCAAGACATTATTCTGAGAACATCTGGTATACTATCCCCTAATGACTTAACTGAGGTAGATTCCATGATATTTGAATTCAATAATGGCAACATTTACTAACAACTTGTACAGTCAAATTGTTGAGCATCTGAATCAGGAAACCTTTTATGTGCTGGTATTCCTAGGTAATTATGGCCAGTAGTTATCAGTGAGATATGAACTGGATAATGGTGTATAGGGCATGATCTTCTATAAATCATAATGATAACAGTCAAATAATGGATTAGATAACCTGGCAGACATTTTAATATTTGCTCAACTGTATATAGACCTGACACAATAATTACAAGACTTTTGTCATCATGATATAGTGATGACAAGGGCTGATATGATAAATATAATAATGCTATGAAGTTGACAGCACACTACAATTGCTCATCAGACAATATCATGATCATATTAATGACAATATTCTTTTCACTCTGATTTTACTTTGATCATCAATATCTAGTCTTGTCATCTATGTCATTCATGATCATTTGACCAACTCTTCACTACCCACAAGTATGGGAATGTCTTTGTAATAACTGTATAGTACATGTTATTCAGAGGTATGCTTACTTCATCCATCTGTGCAAAAATGGTAGAGATATAGACAAAATACAATTAGTGTTGTGTAGTCTCCATTTTTATTACCAAAAGTGTAATGTGTGCTTTTTTGATTTATTTGGTTATATTTGATTAGCAAATTGTAGTGTAGTGTCCTGACAGCACAGTATTTGTCATATATTGAAATAGTGTGCAATTATTGCATATGTATTGAACTATAGCAACATTATAACTATATATTGCCAGTTGCTCTGAGTGTTTTCCCATGTGCAATGAATAGTTACAGATCATAAGGTTTCTTTTATTTCATTGTTTTTACTTAAAGGAAAGTGTAGTGTAATGTTCACATTTTTCACTACCAATTAAGGTAGTGTTGTGTAGATTAGTATATGATGACTAGGAAATGTGTGGGAAATGATTGGTAAGCTAAGACTTGCACTTAGACTTGAAGTGCTGCACTACTTGGAATGTTTTGGTCTGACACACATAAACAACTGTCAGACATGCAGAATATACAGAGCTCATGTCACAAGAGATGAGCTCACAGAAGTACCGTCATTGATAGCCACATGTGCCATTCCCAGGTAGCAGAGACAAAGAGCATACAATGAAGGATGGGATGTGAGAGAGGAGGCAATGGGCAAAATGGTCCTCCCCCACATAGGATACATATTGGAGGAATTGAACTGCACAGAGGCCACTGTGGACCTCACCATTGCCCAACTGGATGACATGATAGAGGATGATTGACCAGTGGTAGACATGGCTGAGGTCAACATGTCGCTGACTAGTATAGGTTGCCAAGTTGTGAGAATGTGTAATTCCCTCCAGCCTAGAGGACATGACACCTTGATGAGTGTCACATCCTTGTCAAGGGAATTCCAGGTGGCCAGGACAGATGTAGATAGAACAGGGGAGCTAATTCAGGGCATTTGGGGAGCAGTGACCTGGAATGAATGATGGATGCAGCAATCAGTGCTGGAGAATGAGCACCTCCAAAGAGAACTGCAGAGGCTGGCTGACAGGCTCTCGCATGCCCATGAAAGTGTAGGTGGTGATCCACATTCATATATCGATCTGGAAGTCCTGGTGATCCCAGATGACCTTCGATGACTGATGGCCCTCCATCCAACAGAAGAAACCAACCATACATTCCAATATGGGATGTGCACCAATACCACCATTACCCCTAGACCAGCAATCCCCCCACAAGCATGTGCTTGTGTGATAGTAAAGGCACAGGTCAACAGCTGCAAGGCATTGACCATGATAGATGCAGGGAGCACAACCAACTTCATGAGCCCTGCATTCGCAACAGTTGCCAAACTGCCTATGTTCACACTGGCATCCCAGTTGACACTACAACTGGGATGTGTTGGAAGCTGCTCTAAGATCATGCACAGCTCCCAGACGAGGCTGTGTCTGGGAGCCTTCACATGTGATGCCTAGTTCAACATCACAAATATCAATCAATACAACTGCATCCTTGGAATCCCCTTCCTCCAATTGCACAGAGTGTGATTAAAATTTGATATGAATATGATAGAAGTTGGGGGTACCACTGTTCCTGCACTCACAGAACTGGATATATCTGGTTCTGTGGAAAATCAACCATGGGAGAAAGGACAGCATAAGGAGATGCTGTCCTCAACACTGAAGAGTGCCTGACTATCTGGTGGGGCCATACCAATGAGGAATAATCCTGGCCCTGCCATGCCTCACCAAAGTCTTGAGGAATCTACATTGACACTTGGGGGTGAACAGCGAGCTACACTTGTACATATGAAGCCCCAGAAATACTCAGATGAGGATATTCCTTGTCTGAGGGAAGAACTGTATAAAAAATATGAGGATCACATAAAGGGAGTGGTCACAAAGATGCCACCACTCTGGGAAGTAAATCACTGCATACCCTTGATTGATGAGGGTATGCATTACACCTACCATTTGCCACACTGCCTGGACTCACTGAAACCTCAGCTGGCAGAAAAGATCCAACTATATATGAAAGCTGGATGGTGGGAGAGAGCAAGTGTGTTGCAAGCAGCCCCAATGCTCTGCATCCCAAAAAAGAATGGGAAACTCAGGATGGTCATCAACTGCAGAAAGCACAACAACAACATGGTCAAGGATGTCACCCCATTCCCTGACCAAGACCAGATCAGGATGGACATTGCACAAGCAAAGTATTACTCCAAAATTGACTTGTTGAATGCATACAAACAAGTCAGAATTGATCCCAATGACATCCTGAAGACAGCTTTCTTGACTGTCTTTGGCACCTTCCTGAGTCATGTCATGCAGCAAGGAGACTGCAATGCACCAGCCACCTTCGAACAGTTGATAATGGTGATGTCGCAAGAGTATATAGCTAGGATAGTACACACATACTTAGATGATGCATTTGTGTACAGCAAGACAATAGAGGACCACATGGAACATGTGTCCCTTGTGCTTGACATGCTAGTGAAGGCCAATTTCTATCTTGAAAGGGATAAGGTCAACCTGTTCACTGAGAGACTAGATTGCCTTGGCCACATAATCGATGACAGAGGAGTCCATGCAGATGAGGACAAGATGGCCTGCATCTGCAACTGGAGGAAGCCCAGGAACCTGAATGAGATACAATGGTTCATGGGCCTGGTTGAGTACCTGGCACCATTCATGCCAGATGTATCCACATACATGACACCCTTAATGGGGATCCAGAGGAACAGCCATCCCTTCCTCTGGTGTAAAATTCATGATAGATGCTTCCAGGCAATCAAAGACCTCACCTGTAAATATCTGATCCTATGACCAATAGACCCAAAATCAAATGAGCCCATCTGGCTCATTTGTGATGCATCACTATATGGAATAGGGGTGCTGTATGGCCAAGGCCTGACCTGGCAAGGGTGTCATCCAGCAGGATTCATGTTGAAGAAGCTCATGGATGCCCAACACAACTATTGGACATTCGAGAGAGAAACTCTTGCCATCCTCGAGGCACTACTGAAGTAGGAGGACAGGCTATTGGGATTCCACTTCAAGGTGATCACAGACCACAAAGCCCTCCAGTTCCTCCACATGCAACAATGCCTATCTAGCCAACAGATGTGCTGGATGGACTACTTATCATGGTTCAACACTGCGATCATATATGTCAAGGGGTTGGAGAACAAGGTGGCCAATTGCCTGTCTTGATATTATGAGACAGATGGAGGGGATGAAGCACAGAAGGAAACCATCAAATGGGCAACAGCTGACATTTGACTCAATCCGGAGGGAGATGACCTTCCAATCAACAGGCTGAGGGAATTGTGCCTTGCAGCAATGTGAGACAAGACACCAAGGATGAGAGAACCAACAGAAGAGCATTGAATGGAAGCCAACATGCTGAGACAACATGCAGAGCAGGGAAGGGAAGAACCCACTCACACATCCACAAGTGAGGATCCTACTCTACTTGACTCTGCAGGGGACCCACAAACACTTGTTACCCACTTCCAGGGTGAGCATGGCTTCCTTGACTGCATCAGGCAGAGCTACCCAGCAGATCCTGTCCTGGCAAAGGTAATCCTACACCCAGATCACCACAGGGGACTCAATGTTGATGATGGACTAATCTACCTGAAAGTCTCAATGGGAGACAGAGTACTCTGTCTCCCCTGGGTAGACTGGAGAAATGATCGATTGACAGCACAAGTGATTGAGCATGCCCACAAAACACTCAGTCACTTCGGAGCACCATGCACTGGAGACTACATCCATCAACGCTTCTGGTGGCCCAGCATAGGCAAAGACATCGACCAATTCTGCAGATTGTGCCCAGTGTGCCAGACTGCCAAGACTGACAATGCATGCCCTGCCAGTCTACTCCACTCCCTGCTGATACCTAAGAGGCTGTGGAACTCCATCACAATGGACTTCATTGGCCCATTCCCCAAAAGCAATGGCACTGACTACCTATGGGTAGTCCTATGCTGATTAACATCATTGATACATCTTGTGCCAGTCATCACCACCATATGAGCATCAGAACCCACATGGACATTCATTTGGGAGATTGTGAGGTTACATGGTCTCCCTGACATGATCGTATCTGACTGTGATGCCAAATTCACATCACAATTCTGGTGCAAGGTGCACCGACTCCTGGACATGAAGCTGCTAATGTCCATGGCTTTCCATCCTCAAATGGATGGAGCTTCTGAATGAGTGATACAGAATGTATCACAAATCCTACGAGGCCTAGTCTCCCCAGATCAACAAGACTGGGCTGAGAAGCTACCAATGGTCAAGTTCACCATCAACTCGAGCATCAGCAGCTCGACAGGATTTGCACTGTTCAAGCTGACATACAGATACCTGCCCCAATCACTGCCTAACATCAAGGAGCAGTCAGTCATGACTGCTCCTGGGGTAACATCCTTTGTCTGTTGCACAAAGGAGAACCTAGTGATGGCCCATGACACCATAATCGAGGCTCACATGGTGCAGACACACCATGCTAACAAATGATGAAGGGAAGGAGGGAAGTACAATGAGGGAGACCTGGTGTACCTGTCCACAAAGAATCTCACCTTGCCCAAGGGACATGTGCAAAAGCTCCTCCCCAAGTACATCAGCCCCATGAAAATTATATGAGCAAACCCATCTATGGACACATACACTCTGGAGCTGCTTTGGCAGCTCTAGGAATGATGTATCCACCCAACCTTCCATGCCAATCTCCTGCATCGTCATGAACCCAATGACAATGTAATGTTCCCCAAATGTGATGCTCATGTCTTCTATGATGTGGGTGTCCCTGATGATGCAGAATGGATAGTCAACGAAATAACTGCCCACTGCTGGGTGGGCTGTCAGCTGGAATTCCTAGTCAAGTGGAGTCTGGGAGACTCCACTTGGGAACCTTACCTACATTGCAAGGACCTTGAGGCCCTAGATAGGTACCTCGAGTTACATGGCAGGGACAAACCCCACTGACTGCCTAAACACAGTCAGCATACTATGGAAGCTCAGGTGTAGTAGGGGAGAGACTTGTAATTCACACCCAGTCCCCACATATGACTATGCCATTCTCTCCCATGGACTTTCTCCCATGGACCTACATTTAGACTTTCCACTGGCCTAGGTTTTAAAGTTGGTTAGTTATGAATGAATGTTATCACACTAAATACAAAGTTTGCCTTGATTACACAATTGTTCTGTCTTCCACAACTTTCTAACCTGTTTCCATTTTCCCTTCTTACCACAACCACCAGCTACCTTCCCCACCCTGTATACCATGTCTTGCCACTACACCACCCCTCACACTATGAAGATGCTGCTGCCACATCTGATGTGCCCATGTCCCTGGATGACAGGGCATGTCGTCATACCTCCAAATGGCACACAAGGGATGATACCCCCCCTCATCATCGGTCACCTGCATACTCCAGGTCCCCCTCCTCTACTTGCTCATGCTCATGTGACACCAAATGTTGTCATGAGCATTCTGCCTCGCCCCCATGTCAACAATGGCATGCCAGTGAATTTGGCATGGTTGTCCATGACGACTGTGGCCAGCTGGACAGATGCAGCATGTGCTCAGCATACGTGCTGCATATGGCACAAGACCTGGTACTTGGATCACCTGGTCTTGTACATGCACAATCTGACTGCATATGTGTGATGTCATTTCTCCTTGGGCTGGACAACATCCCAACCTTGTGATGGGAGGTCAACCAACTTCAGGCTGACCAAGACTACTGGTGATCCCATGCTCACCACTACCAGGATGAGTGTGAGCACCTGGAAGAGGACCATGACCTCAAATGTGCACACACGGCCTCCCTAGTATCCTGCCCCCACCACCACTGTCCCCCCCAGCCAGCAGGTGCTGGGCCTTTGTCTTCAAGCCTTGCAGCTCATCTTTCAGGGGGAGGGAGTGGGGCACCCCCACTGTGCATCACCAACAGCCTCACTCCCCTCCTCATGCCACCACCCCCATATCTGCCCCAGACCCTTCCATGTCCTGTGAGGAATCCCACAAGATGCTACACAACACTACCGATGAGACCATGGAAACATGGCCTTGTCCCAAACATCCCCTCTTGACTGACCACCTCAAAGAGGCCACTACCATGTTCCTTGTTGATCAGAGGGAATGCCCTCACCAGGCCTTCATTCTGCTGAATGGCAGGAGATTCCTGCATATTCAGGTTCAGCAGAACCTTTACCAGTTCAAAGCCCCCCATCACTATGACGTGGAGAGGGCCATATTGGCAGGCTATGCTCCAGCCTTATTTGGAGCAGTCCCCCCAGGTGCAGTGCACCTGCTCAATGACCCCCCCACAAGATAGACAATGTTTATGCTCATGCTGCTAGGGAAGACGACAAGAGTAATGCACCAAATGCTAGGATGGCTCAACATCTTGTCACCTGGATTAACAGGTATTTGGCCAACATTGACAACTGTATGGGATGGAAACCAGCCAAAAATGCAGTAGCCACCTATGCCCTCTCACAATGGCACCCTCCCACTTGGATGGCTGCCAAGGGCAAATCCAAGCATGGAAGCTACAAGTCCTTATTCATGGGACTTGCTCCTAATCCACTCCCAGTCCACATAGAACATCAAGCCAGACCCTTAGAGGCTCACCAGGTGGACATTATCCCTCACAAGCCAACTCCTGCCCCCCAGTTGGAGAGACCTCAACCAGTGGTAGCTCCACCCCCTGTCATGATGGTCCCTGAGGTCACCATCACCACTCCAAATGTGATCCCACCAATAATTGACCATTGGGACCCAAAGAAGAGATGTCACCAGGATAAATGCCCCAGGATGGCCCTGACCTGGGGAGAACCAATGCAATGGTGGCAGGACTACATCCAATGGTGCCTGGATGTAGAGGAGATGTCAAGCTTCCTGGGGGTAGCAGGGCCAATTGAGGAGTTCGTGGAGGACAAGGAGCTGGCTCTGATTCAATGAATCAGAGGTTTCATATTGGAGGGGTACTTTGCCCCCTGTTTTTGTTATGATTCCAACTGTCACAGTTGGCACCACAACCTTGCTCGTCTGTTCACTGTCACTGGTGGAGAGGCCACAGTGAGAGAAAGATGGAAAGGCAGACAGAACTTGTCTCCTGCTCGATAGTTGTGATGATGTCTGCTCAGATGCAATGTCCAAGTCTAAAGCTATGTATGGACCCCATGCACCTCATACCCCTGGCACCATGCCACCTCTGCTCTCCCAGCCACACTGACACCCCTGTCTCCCTTCCATAGTTCCACTGTAGAGATGAGAGATAAAGGAGAGTGGGAGGAGACTAAAAGAGGCTCCTGTTGGAAGAGGGGTCCTAGTTCAACCCAGGAGGCTAGAGATGCCTGGTAGAGTGTCAAAGAGTGGTGAAAACAATGAAAACATGCCCTAAAAGTCCAAAAGAGTGCTGAGATTCGTCTAACAAGTGTCTGATCTTGGAGAAATATTCTCCTGAGGTTCTGCATCTTTATTTCTGGCTTCTCATCTCTAGTAATGTGTCTCTTCTTTTTTTTTTTTTAAGTATGTACTCGGTGCTCGAAGTGCTCGTGTGGGCTTACACAAGCCACAACATGGGTACACAACTCGAAACACCAACTAAAAGTGAAAGTAAAATAAAATAAAATGAAACAAACCAGTAAGTAAAAGCAATGAAATAAATAAAATACCCTAGTAGGGAGGATACTCTCCCTACACTGCTCTGTCTGAGATCCACCCCTCTGGTGTCCCCATTACATCTGCCCCCTACTCTTATGTGAAACTCCAGATTTGCACTCCAGCTTGTCCTCCACATCCTCTAACACTTCCTCCCCATCCAACCATTCTTCCCCTTCTGTGTCCTCACCTATCTCTCTCATCTCCTCTAACTCCCCCTGCAGCCCTTCTTCTTGTACCTCCTCCTTTCTCTGCTGGACTTCCACCAGTGCTGTCCCCTCCCTGGGTATGAAATGGCATAGACAACATGTGTGGACTACATCAGCAAAACTGTTAGTCACTGTATGGCACTGTACAGCTTGCAACAGCCCACTACAGTGCCCACAGCACTACAGAAAGGTCCCCCCCTGTCCAGTACTGTCACAGCACTGTACAGTCCTGTACAACTACTATGCTTTTTTGCTAATGCCACTACAGTTTTTTGCTAATACCACTACTATGCTTTTTTCCTAATGCCACTACCATTTTTTGCTAATACCACTACTACACTTTTTTCCTAATGCCACTACCATTTTTTGCTAATACCACTACTATGCTTTGTTCCTAATGCCACTACTGTTTGTTGCTAATACCACTACTACGCTTTTTTCCTAATGCCACTACTGTTTTTTGCTAATAGAACTACTACGCTTTTTTCCTAATGCCACTACCATTTTTTGCTAATAGAACTACTACACTTTTTTGCTAATCCCACTACACTTTCAAGCTAATAGGACTATCACTCCATCACAGAAATCAAATCAAAAGTAGTAATATATTCAAATTCAAGTACTACCACATAATAGCCTAATAGAACTATGCTTTTTTGCTAATAACACTACCTACTACACTTTTTACTAATAGTACTACACTTTTTGCTACCACTACTACTACACTTTTTTCTAATACCACTACACTTTTGGGTAATCAAATGCATGGTCATAGTGGGCTAATGGCATACACTACCCCATAGTAGGAATTGGCCTTTGTTTGGTCAGCTTTGGCAGCTTGCATGAAGGGCATGGGTCTTAGTGTCCACTATATCATGTTTTGGGGTATTTTTTGACATTGCAAAATTTTGAGGCATTAGTGGCTGTGCTCATTTGACAAAAAAGCTAATCACTACTATGCTTTTTTGCTAATCAATACTACTGTACATCTCCTTGTCATGCTACAAATATTTGGTAGTCAAAAAAGCGACCTTTTACTACACTTTTGGTAATCAAAAGTGTAAACTATGGTGTAATATCTGCACTTTTATTTTTGCTGCGCTACCCTGCTTTTCCCACCATGTTTTATCATGCCATGTTGCACACACCGCGTTCTCTGTTCATCCCCCTGCATTCTATCTATTGCATTTCACCACACACACTGTGTTCCCCATTCTTCCTGCTGTGTTATTTAGATAATGATGGCATAAAATTTTTGTGTAATACCATATAACCTGCATCTCGCACTTCATGCCATTTGGACTGGTTCCTACCGCACCCATATGTGCTGTGGGAACCGTCTTACGACACCAAAAATTACCTTTCTCAGCGACACCTGTGCCACCTGATCTATCATATATCACGTGACACTTTCGTGTAACATGTAAACATATAGATCCACAATACACTGCATGATTGAAGTACAACGTATGATTTTGGCTGAAGCACTGCCAGGATTACCTGTGGCCATAACACTCCCAAGTGTAGGATCATCACCCAGAGTTGTGCATAAACTTCCTACTAGTCCATCAAATAGCATCCTATCAAGTTCAAGAAGTTGTATGAATTCATTCTATTGAGTAATGTGAGGAAGGAGCATCGGAGGACGGTGTTTAGACTGATTGCTTACCCAGACCACATGTGGACACACCTTCGCCAGTTCCACTGCAACCTCCTGCAGGCATCCTCGGAGTAGCCATATGCAGCCAAGTCAGTGGGAACCCCACTGGGGAACCCTGGTGGAGAGCTGGAGAGGTTCTCACAGCTCTGAGAGGTTGATCGTCCCCAACACGACCCAGATCGCATATCCGAAGTATGAACTCAGGCCCACCAAAACAAACTGACATGGAATACCCCATCTGATGAGATCCAGGAGACGGGGTGCACAGACATGCTGGAACTGGTTGGGGGGACAGCGCAAACATCGAGTCAACAGCAACAAAGCTGGAGGTAAGGGCAATCGGTGCCAAAATGGCAGAAACCACTGAAGCACCACCAGACTTACCACAGGTGGAAAGATGCCCAACAGCGCCTGATAAGGGCAGAACGGGCACTAGCAGGTTCGATGATGCAATTAGCAAGGACCTCGCCGACTCACAACGAGTCGAGAAAGCAATGTTAACTAGTAGCAGCAGTCAGTATGGCAAGCGAGAGGTGAAACAGCAGAACAGCTTACCTGCACCGCCCGAATCACGTCCGGCTGGCATCACACTCAGTCCTCAACTCTACAGGGCCCCCATTGTCGTGGAAGAACCAAAATGGATGCTGAAAGCATCAGCAACGCTCGGAGGAAGCGGCATACACACTGGTGTCATGCCATCGCCATGCCAGCATTTCCACTCTCCTCAATGCCCATGGAATGGTTCAAACCTCTTATGGGGGTGTCCACGATGCCAGGAATATGCTACAACAACATCAGGAGCCCCAGAAACGTTGAAACGAAAGGCTACACGCACCATATGCACAGTGTCACCATGCAGCCACTATCCGCCCTCCAAATGGGCACCAAATGGTCTCATATGTCCATCACATAGTATTGGACAAACTACAGGAATGACGGCACAACTAGCAGTGAGTTCAGCGACTCGCACGGCGTCGAAAAAGCCCTGCTAGCTAACAGCAGCAGTCAGTATAGCGAATGCGAACCCGAACGGTCAAACGGCTCACCTGCGTCGCCAAAACCGCCTCCAAATGGCCTTGCACATATTCATAGGACCCTCGGGGACCCACGCCGACGTGCAAGGATCAAAACAAAACCTGAAAACGTCAGTACATCCGGACAGAGAGGCTGCAAATGCCTCAGGCTACTCAGCATTCCCATTTCGCCTCCTCGCCACCTCTCAAAACACCTCTGGAATGTCGCAAACACTTACTGGCTGCAGGGGGTGCCCCCTGGATCAGCACCGATCATCGACAAACGCTCTACAGTCAAAACAGCCGCTTCACGACTGTGGTATAAGGCAGGAGCGTGCACACTACACAATGACTTCCGAAACGGGAAGTTGCCACAACGCGGCGCAGCAAACACGGCCACACAACGCTCGCAGTACTATTCCCTCAGTACAGCCCTTTTCTACAGGTCGTGATTATCTTGTTAAGAAACTCATACCTGCATAGACTTCTATGTTCTGTGAATACCTTTCAAATATATCATCACTGTGTTTCATTTGAACTTATGTATGAAGTCCAAATGGCTTGAAGCACAAGATACAGGTGATATGGTAGTACACAAAAATTTTATGCCATTATTATCTAAATAACACAGCAGGAAGAATGGGGAACACAGTGTGTGTGGTGAAATGCAATAGATAGAATTCAGGGGGATGAACAAGGAATGCGGTGTGGTGAAATGCGACAGATAGAACGCGGTGTGTGAAACGCGGCATGATAAAACACGGTGGGAAAAGCGGGGTAGTGCGGCAAAAATAAAAGTGCAGATATTACACCATACACTACACTTTGCTAATCAAATACTACAAAACACTACACTTATTTGTTAGTCAAAAATGCGCCACTTCACTACACTTTTGGTAATGAATATGTACACTACACTTTGCTAATCAAACACTACAAAACACTACACTTCATTGGTAGTCAAAAATGCACCACATCACTACACTTTTGGTAATATGAATGTACACTACACTTTTCTAATCAAACACTGCACTTTTGCTAATCAATAGTCTACACTACACTTTGTTAATCAATTACTAATCTACACTACACTTATTTGGTAGTCAAAAAAGCGGACTTCACTACACTTTTGCTAATCACTAGTCTACACAACACTTTGCTAATCAATTACTAATCAACACTACACTTATTAGGTAGTCAAAAATGCGGAGTTTACTACACTTTTGCTAATCAAAAGTCTCCACAACCCTTTGCTAATCAATTACTAATCTACACTACACTTATTTGGTAGTCAAAAATGCGGACTTTACTACACTTTTGCTAATCAAAACAGTTACCACTACACTCATTAGGTAATCAAAAATGCGCCACAACACTACACTTTTGGTAATAAAATGTACACTACACTACCCTAATTGTATTTTGCTTGTATCTCAACCATTTTTGCACAGATGGATGGGATAAGCATACCTCTGGGGTCCTCTAGTCAGGCACTACAACTTTCATTATGACATCTTTGAAATTTAATTTTTGAGATGTCCAATTTTTTTGGTATTTTGCATTTTTCTCACCCATTTTTGGGCATATCAATGAGATAAGCATATTCCCACAATCCTGTGATCCAGCCCCACAACTTTCATTATGACATCATGGCTGTACAGTGGATCTGTGGGAAGCCCCTATCTCTGTAGCACTGTGTATCTGTAGGCCTCACTGCAAGCATTTCACAATTTTTCCTCCCAAAATATGCTGAAAAAATTGAAGAAAGAGATACTCTTTTATTTTGGCTGTTTTCAAAGAAAAAAGGTGAATATAATGTAATGATTTCTTTGTCTTTTCTGCCAAAAAATATGAATTAATGGTAATGCCCATTAGGTTCTATACTAATGGGTATTAGCATCAACCAATGTTTTTTAGTAAATCATGCAAAGAAAACACAGCATTATTATTGCCTTTTCTCTTTGAAAACATGTGTCAAAAAAGAGTATCTCTTTCTTCAATTTTTTCAGCATTTTTTCTCAAGAAAAATTGTGAAATGCTTGCAGTGCCTGTCACTTCTGTGGGAGCCTGTGGGTAACTGTGGGCTGTGTGACATGGTATTGTCACACTGTACCTCACTGTGCACTGTGACACTGTGACACTGTAGGTAGGCTGTGACATCACTGTGGCACTGTGGCCTCTGTGCCAAAAAGATGGTTTTGCTGATGTAGGCTGTTCACTGGGAAGCCTTTGGGGGTTGTTATCCTATATGAGTTTCCCACTCTGCCTGCAACTCAGCATGGTGCAGACCATTGAGGTCATAGTTTGCACATCATAGTTAGCATGCTGTTGAGAGTGCTGTCATACACTTGTACCAATTGTTCATCTTTGAACATGACTTCCCTTGGGTGCATCTGTAGCACTCTGTGATCAAATGTAGCTTTTTGCTTAATCCACTTCTTGGGTTGACAATTCTGACACAGCTGTCTCTACTGGCATGCATGATGTATTGACCACAAAGCCTAACAGGAGCTCCTTTGGCGAGAATCTGAACACCAGGACTATGCATTCATTCAGTTGGCATATTGCCATGTCGAAGTGATCTGGCCATGTTTTGCTCATCTCCACTGACCCAATGCCTTCATACTGATCCTCTCCTAGTCTGGGGCTGCACAGTCTTTTAAGTCTTCCCAACAATTTCCCATTCACATTCTCCATGAGTCCATTGATCCATGGCACATATGCTGCCACCACCCACTGTTCCATTCCATTTGCCTTGCACCATGCTTGTATGTCTCTGTTATTGAAGTGTGATCCTCCATCTGACATGAAGGTTTCTGGGGCTCGGAACATATGAGTGATTGCCTTTAGACCATCAATGGTGGTTTTTGGTGTCCCATGTACCTTTAACTTGAATCCCCACACAAACTGGGAGAACATGTCAAGTATGAGTAGGACATTGTGGAACCCACCTTTGCCCTTTGGTAATGCAAGGTAGTCAGCTACAACAAGCTCAAATGGGTGATGTCGTGTGATGGGGTACATCAATGCATGTAGGTGTGTTGTCCCAAAGTTTTTGCACTGTGGGCATTGTAGAAGCATGGTTACAATTGACTGGTCCAACCTGGGGCTGTAGATCTTATCCATGAGTTTGAGCTTTGTAAGATCACATCCCCAATGCCTGTTATTGGCATGCTCCTTTTTCACCATTTCTATTGCCTCTATTTTTGCACAACACTCTACACTTGCATGCACTCATACTGATTCCCATTCCCTATGCACCAGAGGTGACCATCCTCGATCTTGTAGCCTAGTGCTTGGTGTTGCACCCATCATTGGTCCCTCTTGGGTTTGTCCTTATCTAAGTTGCATATGGCATCCACTACCTCTAGAAACAATGGTTTGTCAGCAAAGTGTTCCTTAAGTATGGTGACTGACAGGTCCACTGCTACTGTGAACAGGTCATTTACGATGCCTCTAGTTGTCTCCCAGTCTTCACTAATGGACCATGCACTGCCATCTTCATCTGAGTGCAGGATTCCTGTTGCTCTCCAACTTAGTGCATCTGCTGCCATATTTGTCTTGCCTGCTTGGTGCCTGACCTCTGTTAGCTGATATGCTGAGATACCATCTTTCCACCTAGCATGTACTAGAGACAGCTTGTCATTGCACAGCATATCCCGGAGAGTTATACAGTCCATTTCTACCTCTACTGGGTATCCCCATATGATGTTGCTAAAGTGGTCAAACCCAAACTTTAGTGCAGTGAACTTGAGGATATATGGTTTGTACCACTCTTCTGTCAGTGATGTCCACTTTGAAGCAAACCCTATTGGGTGTGCCATCTTTGCTACCTCCCCATTAGGGAGCATGCTTTCAAAGTGTTGTGACAAGACTGCTCCAAATCCTTCTTTGCACCCATCCATGGTCAGAATGAATGGCATACTGTTGAACCTTGGTGCTCTCAGTACTGGCTCCATGACCAGTATTTGCTTCAGGCATAAGAACACTTTCACATGCTGTGTTGTCCAGTATGCAGCCAGTCTTTGATCTTGTAAGAACTGGCAGTATCATTTTCTTCCTAGTTTTGCCACTGGTTGCAGTAGTTCTAGGTTACACTGTAAGTCTGTGAGAGGGGCTGCTATCCATGCATAGTTTTTGATGAGGGATCTGAAGTATCCCATAAGTCCTAAGAACTGCATGAGTGCTAGCAAGGTTTCAGGTACTGGCCACCTAGCGATGGCCTCTAGTTTTGCTACATCTGGGTGGATGCCCTCTTGGCTTATGTGTGATCCTCCGAACACCACCTCTGACATGAACAGTTGCATTTTTGACAGTGCTATTGACAGTCCTAGCTCTCAGCACCTTGACAGGAACCAGTGTAACCAGTCTAGCAGCTTGTCAAAGTTGTCACCTGCCATCCTGTTGTCATCAATGAAGGTTTCTAGTCCTAGTTGAATTAGGAGGTCCTTGAACACTTTGGCTGTCATCTCTGCAAAGCACATTGGTGAGCCTAGAAGGCCCATTGGTAGGCAGCAATAGCACTGGAAGCCACATCCTTCCATGTATATGGATAGGTAAGGCTGGCTTTCCTCATCTACTTCAATTGCATAGAACCCTGATGCAAAATCAATGACACAAACATACTTGTGTCCTGCCAGTCACTGCTGCTTGGTTCTGATGTCACCTTGTGGCATTGGGGGAACCTTTACTACCTTGTTGAGTTCATTGAAGTTTTGGCATAACCTCCACTTCATTTTGCTTGGTTTTGTTGGTGTACATGGAGGCTTGTCCTGTCTGGTCACTGGTCTGGGAGGTAGACTTGGATCTGGTGCTTCTCCAATGCCAATGCACTGATCTTTGACCATCCACCATATTTCCTCCATGCTCATTCCTGGTGCTCCATGCACCTTTTGTGCAAGCACTGTTGGGTTTAGCACTTTTACTTCGTGTGCTGGGATGTTGCACATGATTCCTGCCACATTGAACTCATCCAGGACAGGGAATAAAAACTCCTTCTGCAGTTGGGTTAACAGCTTTTGGTTCACCTTTGTGGAGAACATCACCTCCTTGGGTATGTCCAGGTGAAACTTATGGAACATTACCAGTCTTACCTCGCATACTGACAGTGTGAACATGTCTGCAAACTCTGTGACCTTCCTCTTTGCATGGTCCAACAGGTCCAGTGGCAGCAGTCCATAGTTGACCATTCTTACAATTTCTTTGACACATGGTGGGTAGAACAGTCCTTTCTCTGTTAACCTGGTAAAGATATTATTGTTTGACTCTGGCATATTCCATTCGTGTACCTCACTGACTTCCACCCACTGCTCTGCAACATCCCAGTCACCTTTCTTCATGTCTGGGTCTTTGTTCTCCACATGGCAGACCCCAGTTGGTCATTCCTGTGCCTAGTCTACAAACAATGTTGCCAGTGTGACACTGAATGTTGAATGGTAATGGATCACCAGCATCCTGTCCTAACAGCAGGGGCCTTGAGGTATGCATGTGCCCCACCTGATCAACACTGCCTTGAGCTTCTTCTACTGCTGTGCTGAACAGTGTGGGCTTCTGTTCTATGATGGTTGGCATCTTGTCTGCTTTTACTGGGGTCAAGCTGGGGTGTACCACACCACAGATGGGAATGGGATTGCTGTTGGCAAGGTAGGGATTGGCAGCACTTTGAACATGCCCAAGTTCTTTATCTTGTGTGTCAACATGCTGACTGGTAGCATTATGGCATCTGACCCATAGTCCTGTACTGCTTTCACCTGCTCTAACAGTGGTTTTCCTATTAGCATTTGCCATGACCCTCCACTAGGGAATACCTCAAACACTGTTTGAGTTCTGACTGGGCCCCACTCCAACATTCCTGACCATATTCCTGTCGACTTTACCAACATGCCATCTGCCATTCTTAGAATGTGATCTGATGGGCTTAGTGGTGACAAGCATCTTGCTACATGCTGGTATGTGGCTGTGTCCATTGCATTGATCATCACTCCACTATTGACAATTGCCAGGAAATGGACTTGTTCACCTTGTGGTCCATAGGAACTAGGAACTGTTAGAAATGGATTGCTCATGTGTGACACTACTGGTTTTCCCATCTCATCCAACAAGTAAATGTCCATAATCTCATGTTGCAGTGGTACATGCATATTATGACCTTGCTTGATACTTGCCATCTGCACAACCATGTGCTGTTCTGGAACACTACGGAAGACCTTACATGTGCCTGTATACATCACTGATGCATTGTTTGTTTCTATAATAGGAGGAGAAAAAAATGTAGATACAGATGAACTGGGAAGAATCGAAAGACTCAAATTTTTGTGTAACATATTACCACTCATCGTCATGTTGGAAGGGTTTGGTGAAGAGGGTGGTGGACTGTCTATAGGGATTACTGCTGGTCCATTGGCAGCAGTAGTCCTGAGTAATTTTCTGACTTGCTCCAGTCCCATGTGTTCTCCTGGCGTCCTCCATGTCCTTTGTATCCTGCATCCAGGTTCATACCCTCCTCAAACATGTTGATTGCCAGGACTGGTGTGACTCCTTGTGGATATGCACTTGGCACTTGTACTGGCCATACATACTGGACTGGTGCTGGTGGACAAACCTGCACAGCTTGACACAGCATGCTTGCTACTAAACCCCTCCATCGACCCTCCTGCTGGTGTATTGGCTCTGCTGAGTTGCATGTACTTCCAACATGTGACAGATCCATTACCATGCCACAATTAAAGCATTCGCCTGATCCTATGATCGCCATCCCTGGTCTGAGTGGGTAAGGTCTCCAGTGATGGGAAGGCTTCCATTCCAAAGTTACAGTGCCATGTTTTGATGTCAGCCTTGTACATGTGTCTGCCTGCTTCTGTATTTGGCCTTTGTGGCATTGTTGTGGCTTTCTCGAAGATCTGGTTTCGGGTGAGTGCTGCCCTCATGGGTACTGTTCCTCTAGCCCATGGTCCGGGCGAGCTCACATTCATACTAGTGTATGATGCTGTGGAGTTGCTGGGTAATGTGTTTGGTGATGCTGGCAGGGCATGCAGCAGCATGTGGATAGGTGTTACTGATGACCACATTGACAGACATAGGAATTGTTGTTGCAGGCTTGCTACTGCTGCATCCTGAGTGCATTCCTTTGTTAACTCTTCCTGACCATGTTGTAACTTGTTGGTCAGCATGCCTCAGACAGCATCTGGGAACTCCTCCCAACTGTTGTACTTGCATGTGAGGTGGTCCTTGAGCAAATTAGGCACTTGGTGTAACATGTCATCGATTAGGAAGCCGCTGGCATCACCCATACTCAGCACTAACGTGATGACTCATTCTGCCCATAGGTTCTGTCTGTAGTTGCTTGTTTGCCCTTCCTCCATCCACCTGCCTATGTCCTCCAACTTGAGTACTTGGTCCTTTATTTGTTCTCTCTGCTGTGCTCTTGACCACTTAGGTCTCCTCATCATTGGCCACCTTCAGATGAAGGCATTTTTAATGTCCACCAAGCTTGTCTTCTCAGTTGAGTCCAGATCTGTAAACCATTCTTCAGCTAAACCTCCTGGGTACAACTGGCACTCAAAGTGTGTCACTTTTTCTGCATCCATTAGACTTGAAGTAGCCAGTCTGAACAATGTGAACCATTCTGCTGGGTCTTCCTTGTTGCTGTAATCACCTCGAAAGAGTGGCAATGTCTTTGTATTATCCCAGTTGTGTGCCATGGCATGGAGGGCTGGTGCTGGTATATGCATCTGTGGTGCAGGAGGTGGTGGTGGGAAATACATATGTTGGCAGTTGCTGTGGTACTGAGCACCACAGTGGTCGACTTCCTGCTGGCATTGGTGGGGAAGGATGTAACTGCAGAGTACTTGGGGCTTGTCTCATGGAAGGGGAAGGTGTAAACACTGCTGGTCTAAGATTGTAACATGGAACAACTGTCACTCCACTTGAGCTGCATTGGTTCCTAGGACCTAGTAGAAATGATGGTGCTGATGTGTTTTGACAGTGAGGTGTGGATGGAAGTGCATCTCCTGTGATTGAAGGAATTATTGAAATGGAAGAAATGCTACTGTCAGATGACTCAATGCTGTCTGTATCTCTTTTCCTTGGGAGCCCTCTCCAAGCAGCTATTTCATCTATAGATAGAGAGATGGTACAAGCTTGAAACTCGCTTTTGTCACCAGGTGGAGAGGCCACAGTGAGAGAAAGACAGAAAGGCAGACAGAACTTGTCTCCTGCTCGATAGTTGTGATGATGTCCACTTGGATGCAGCATCCAAGTCTAAAGCTATGTATGGACCCTGTGCACCTCATACCCCTGGCACCATGCCACCTCTGCTCTCCCAGCCACACTGACACCCCTGTCTCCCTTCCATAGTCCTGCTCTGTCCAAGATCCACCCCTCTGGTGTCCCTGTTACACTGGCTGATACAGATCTATCATAGAGAGCGAGGGACTGACCATCACCCCCGATGCCAAGTGTGCCTGGGATGCACCTAAGGATGTGGCACCCTCTCCCACTGTCATAGCCTGATATCTTGCACAACATGGGCTGAGCTTCCAGGAGGCCAATGATCTTTACTCCTGGGGTGTCAACTTCCTGGTCAATGAAAGTGATGCCCTTGGTGAGAAGTGGCAGCATAATCACAACAGTGTGATGAGGCATGACTATCTACAGGGCACTGCCAATGACTGCCTGGCCGAGAAGTGCTCCCTCGAGTACTACTTGGAGCATGCTCAGGAATTGGGACTTTGGGACTTCCAAGATGTCAAGCCTGTCCCTGCCAGCACATGCACATGGCATGATGTTGAAGTGGTTGGAGGGGTTGAACTGGCCATGGAGAACAAAGACTGGGACCTTGACATGCTGACAGCTTCTAATACACAGGACCTACCCATGGAGATTGACAGGGATGGGCCTGCACCCATGTAAAACCCATGTCACTTACACCATCATCCCCTATTCACTCACACTTGTGTGTGTATACATATACATGAGTGTGGTTAAAGTATATATATGTGTGTCTGATGTCTCACTGTTGCCTGACTTGGAAGAACCCATGAGCAGGTTCTTCAGGGGGAGGGTGTAAGGAGGGGTGAGCCCTCCTTACCTGTTACTATTGGCTCAATAGTTGTTTCATGTGTAGCCCTTGTTAGGATAGGGGCTAATGTGGAGTTCATTAATATGGTTGAACTCCAGTACTATACAGATATTACATAATGGTGATGAGTGCCCATATGAAGGAGGGTGCTCACAAAGTAGACACAACTTCTTTTCTACCTTACTTCATCACTCAATATAACACTGGTCATGTGTATATTTGAGTGATAAGTGAATAAGTGGATGAGAAGGATCAAACCCTACAATGCAGGACTCCTGCCACCACAAAGTGTCCTAGATTATGTCACTCGTTATACTCTGCCTGGACTCCCACCACATTTGTTAACCATCCATGTCAGAGGCATCTACCATCTCATCTGCAATTTTTCCCTCAACCATGCTCTAGTAAAAAAATGCAGGGTAGTAGTGAAATCTCTAGGCCAACAACTCATAACAGTAACAACTTTAGATACTGACAACAAACATGATTACAACACTGGCAATGATGTTCCCACAGGTTTTTTGGGCCCACCAAATTTTTGCAGGATTTCAATGACTCTATACAGGGGGTTTCCAATTTAGGAATGTATGTGATGTATCAAGGATGGCTTCTATTGCAATCAAGGCCTGCTGTGAAACTGTCTGATGCTGTTTATGTTTTTGCACTGCCCATTCAGCAGCCTTCCCAGTGAGCCCTAGCCTGTATGCACTCAAGAACCAGTGTGACCAATTGATGAACTGTCAAATCACCTCAACAGGACATTCATTAAGGATTTCATTGACAGCTTTCTTTGCTGCTGTAAAGTTTGGTTTTGTTGTGTTGTGATGCCAATACTTGCACTACCCCCAGTACTAGCCACAGGATAACAATGAGTAGACAAAAATAAATGATAAATGACTTACCATTTCTATGGGATTCAATTCACAGTGAAACTTCAGCAAAAACAGGCATTCATGCCCTGCATCCTGAATAAGCTGTGCAACCATTGAGGTTTGATTGCAGAAGTTGTCTTGCTGACTCAGCAACTGTGCCATGCAGCAACCATGACTTCTGAAAGGGCAGATGGGCGAACACTTCACACATAACCCTTGAATGTTGAACCCATGTTCTTTGAGTACTGACTGCAGACCTTTTGGTTCCCCACTAGGTGTGGACATCTTCTGTAGGAGGCCATGTTTTGTTGGGTCAGGGTTCAACTGGGGGATGACTGTGTCATGTTGTTTCCATTGCTTTCTGCCATCCATTTTGTTCATCTCAAATGCATTTAGGGCATCTGGTGGTAATGCAGCATGTGCAGAAGAATTGTCAAATATAAATAAAGCCTGCATGCCAGGTCCATTTGCTTTGTCATGTATCTGGACTGCTGACTGCACCTGCTGAAGCAAATCACTGTGAGTCCACCATGCATCTCCATTTGTACCTGGATAAATGATCTTGCATGCATCCTTAATAATTTCCCCATCTATCCCATACAGGATGAGGCAGCCATCCTCTTCCTTTCTTCTGCAAAATTTGTTCATCTGCATGGAGCCTGAAGAGTTGATCAGTAGTTGATATAAAGACACCTCATTATAGCCATACCATGCATTACTTGCACTGTTGTTCACATGGAAACAACTTTCATCATGGTAATAAACTTTGAGCCAACACTCCACACCACTGACAATATTTTGGGGTCTGACACAGGTGAGCTCAGGCCCCTCAAAGCAGACCATGCAACATTCAAACTCCAGCATTTTGGGCAGGTAAACCTCAGTACAATACTTCACCACATCTTCCCTTTCATGGCCATCCATGTAAACACCTCTGTGGACAGTGGTATGTCACCAACCAAGTTTAATTAACCATCATCTGGCTGTCTGCTCACTGATAGGATGCCTTGGAAAGATCCCAAGCTCTGGGAAGATTTTTGATGGCTTCCTGGAAAGTGCATGGAGTGACCTGACCAGTGGGTTGGTCCGATAACCATGTCCAACAACAAGTTTGAACTGATCCTAATAATAAGGGGAGAACGTGTGGGATAGTAAACCACATGGAAATTTTGTATTCTGACGGACTCTGGGTGAGCAGACTTACAAACTACCTGAGCAAATTCAAACTCATCATGCATGTGCACAGCCTCCATGCAAAAAAACAACAGAGTGGGCATGAAAACCCACACCTTTCATGCGAGGGGTAAAGCATGAACAAACAATGGCCATTTCCTACCATGGGGGAAGGCATAGTGGCAACACAGAGTACACCACACACATTTGGGATATATTTTGAGATATAGGCTGCTACACAAAGTAATTTGAGTGTAATCCTTCCCCTGCAGTCCTATTATCAGCATTTTGAGTGAGTAATATATGATGGAAAAGCAGTAATGTGTTGGTCCAATTGGGATGTCATGTGCATTGTCAGGAGTTTGCCATCAGGGAAGTGTACCAAAAAATACAAAAGAAAGGGAAAACATGCAGGGACAGTGAGTACATTGGCATGATGCACTGTCAAATCTGGCTAATACAGGCCTTGGTCAGGAATAATCCCCAAGTTACTCCAGAAAGGGAGCATGCAGCAGAACATGAACAAGACAGATTAAACCAACTTCAGATGACATCACCAAGTAGGCATAACCGTTGTCACCCTCAGCCTACAGTAGCTCCTCTGCCTGTGCCTCAGCCAATCTTTGTGCCCCTCCCTCTTGCCATGCAGGGATTTGCTGCACCACCTGCCCCACACCAGCAGGCTGTACCATTTGCTGTGCAACCCCTTGCATGGCAATACCCATATGTGCCTCCCCCACTTCCATTGAATCAGTACCCTGGCCTACCAAGGAATGCAGTTGAGCATATCCTGCATAATAACCACTACAGCCACCAAGTCAATCATTATGCAGCCCAGGTGGTGCAACAAACCCAAAATGCTGGGAGGGCAAGGCACTGGCAGAGACTGCAATGATGTCAACAGGACAGACAGGATATTGCACAGCAAGTGCAGGCTGAGCTCATGGGGGCAAGATTGCTGCCTATTGCTCCTGCTCCTGCTCCTGCCCCTGCTCCTGCTGCACCTCTCCCAGCACCACCACCACCACCACCACCATTGCCCATTCCTTTAGCCCACTGCCCATATGTTGAACCTGCACAGCATCATTATTTTGGTCTTATGGATGTTGTATGTCAACAGTGTCAGGCTTTGCACTTTGATGGTGAAAAGCTCCACTCCTCAACAAGACATAATAAGAGATTTGGGATGTGCTGCTTGCAGGGACAAATCAACCTACCCCCCTGGACTGAACCACCTGCTGAACTGAAACAACTCTTCTGTGGTACCAACACACTTTCAAATAACTTTCAGAAAAATATTTGCAGTTTCAATGCAGCATTTGCGTTCACCTCTTTGGCAGTGGATGTAGATGAAACTGTAACTCGCTCTTCTGGGCCATATTGTTTCAAGATCCATGGCCAACTCCATCACAAAATGGGTTCTTTGGAACCACAAGAAGGTCATCCACACCATTATGCACAACTCTATATCCACAACCCTCAGGCTGCTCAGGAGGAATGTGAATGGAATCACCCAGCTCTGGATCATCACAATCCCTATGTTGCCCTATTCAAACATGCATATGAACTTCTGCAGGCCAAACCACCTGAACAACAAACAAGTGTCCAGGCCAGGATTGTCTTGCAGCCCACTGATGATGGCAGGCACTATAATTTGCCCAATGTAGATGAAGTGGCAGCAATCATGCCTGGGGATGGAGAACAACATGTGGATGAACACTGTGAAATCATCCTTCAATTGAGAGGTGGTGGCCTTAGAAGAGTCAGTCACCTCAACCCAACCTATTCTCCACTGCACTATGTTCTCCTTTTCCCATGTGGAGAGCAGGGTTGGCATCACAACATACCATCACAGGCAGCAAATGGCAGATGTGGTCGAAGCAACAAGTGTTACATGAAGACCGAAGTCTATAATGTAGGTTGATCCCAAGTAAATGTTCTACAACATGATGGTTGTAACCTTCTGTCTGAAGGATTTATCATATTCCTGAATGAGAGCTGAGAGGCTCAAGTCTGAAGTTCTGAGTAGCTAGCCAGTATATTGGGCAGCTCTAGTCTGAGGTTCTACTCCAGACTAGAGGTGACTATTTATAATACAGGAGGAGAGGCCTCAAGGTGACCTCATGTAAGTAGAGAGAGAAAGGCCATTGGCCAAAGTCCTACATGTGTTGAACATGAGTCCAGAGAGGATACTGCTATTGGTCGAGCCAAAGCATGAGTCAAGGGAACAAAAGGGAAAGGCATAGAACAAGACAAACAACACAGCACAGTCAAGAAAAGAAAGAAAGTCCCACAGTCAGGTGCGAATCATAACAACAAGGTCACTCAGCAGTGCTACTATGCTTATCATCTGTTGCCTTGAATGGTCGATCATGATTGCTTGCTGTTTCAGGGTGGAAAGCTCTTTCAGCAATTTGTGGTGGATGCATGGGCCTCCATAGAGGATAGTGAACTATTCTGGATTTGCCATAATCAAAAGAATCTCAGAGCTGACCTCTATCATGGTCTGGAGGATGCTTTGTGTGCAGCTGATGGTGATCAACCTGACATGGCTCAACAAGGGACAAGAATCATCCTTCCATCCTCACATCCTGGCAGTCCACATCACATGTTCCAGCTCTTTCAGGACTCTATGGCCATATGCTGTCATTGCCACAAGCCAGACATCTTCTTGACTATGACTGCCAACCCAAAATGGCCAGAGATTGCTGAATCATCCATGGAGTTCCAGCATGATGATGTGGATGATGATGCTGGCCAAATTCCAAGATGATAATCTTCTGAAGAATGTCCTGATATTGTGGCACACATCTTCCATCTGGAGATGAAGGCACTTCTGGAAGATGTTTGCAAAAATGAAGTGTTTGGGGAAGTTGCTGGGACTGTGTACACAGTGGAATACCAAAAACATGGCCTTCCTCATATGCACCTCCTGATCTTCCTCATGGATCAGTACAAGATCCATGAGCCTGCTCATGTGGATTCAATTGTCTCTGCAAAAGTTCCAGATCCTGTGCACCAGCCCCTGCTTTGGGAAACTGTAATCAAGACCATGCTCCATGGTCCATGTGGCCCTCAGAATATGAATGCAGTCTGCATGAAGGATGGCAAGTGCTCAAAGTACTACCCCAAGGACCATTGTGAAGAGACATGATTTGGTGAAGATGGGTACCCTGAATATGCAAGACCTGCAGGCACTGAATTTGTTGCTTACAATGGGCATACCTACACAAACAGGGATGTTGTTCCTCACAGCCCTTATCTGTCAGCAAAGTACAATTGCCACATCAATGTGGAGATATGTGCCTCAGTGAAAGCTGTCAAATACATACACAAATATGTGTATAAGGGCCATGATCGAGCATCCATTGCACTTCGCCAGCAGAACCACCAGGATGGAATTGCAGAGGAGCCACAACAAGCCAGGGATGAAGTTGGAGAGTACATCAATGGTCAGTACATTGGTCCAGTGGAAGCCTGCTGGCACATCTTTGAATTTCCCATGCATGAGGAGCTTCCTTCTGTCTACCATCTTCCCATTCACCTCAAAGATGAACAAACCATGTCCTTTCAAGAGGATGATGATGCCAAGGAAATTCTTCAAAGAAACTCAACCAAGAAGACTGAGCTTACAGAGTGGTTTGCTGCAAACCAAACCTATCTTGAAGCAAGAAACTACTCCTACCAGGATTTCCCACAGCACTTTGTCTGGAACAAAAAAACAAGAAAATGGACTCCCTGGTAAGGTATTGTATGACACATGGGGTATCAGATGCTGATGTCATCACCACTTCAGACAACAAGGGTTTGCAATGGGAAGGATGCAATTTGCACACCCTTCACAAGTTGAATGTTTTCACCTGCAAATGCTTCTCACCATAGTCAAAGGGGCCACCAGCTGGGAGCACCTCCAAGCATATGATGACAGGGTCTATGCCACATACAAGGAAGCCTGTCTTGCATGTGGCCTTTTGGAGGATGATGCTGAGTGGCACCAGTGCTTGACAGAAGCTGGCCAGATGCAAACTGGGTCTCAGCTTCACTCTCTTTTTGCAGTCATTCTGCTACACTGTGCTCCATCACAACCTCTCCAGCTCTGGGAGGATCATCAGCAAAGCATATGTGATGACCTCCACAATCAACTGATTTGTGGTCATCATATAGAAAACCCTTCAGATGCCCAAATGCATGACTTTGGTCTGTATTTGATTGAAAAGCTCCTCAGCAAAGGTGGTAAGACCCTTGCTGACTTCAACCTTCCACCATCAACAATGAACTGGGAACCCCAAGGCATCACTCGAAGTCAAATATTGCGTGCAGAATTGGCATATGATGCTGCTGATTTGCTGCTTGATGTGGAGGATAGAAGGGGTAGGTTCAATGCTGAACAGCATGATGTCTTTGACAGAATCATGCAATCTGTTCAGGAAAACCATGGAGGGTGCTTTTTTGTGCATAGTGGTGGAGGTGGTGGAAAAACCTTCCTATGCAATACAATTGCATCAGCTGTGTGGGCACAAGGAAAGGTTGCATTATGTGTGGCATCTTCTGGAATTGCTTCCCTACTTTTAGTTGGTGGGAGGACAGCCAACTCCAGATTCCAGATTCCCATCCCCATCTTTGAATCCTCAACCTGCAGAATTCCCAAGCAGTCTGACCTTCACAAAGTCTTGCAGCAGACAGGAATCATCATTTGGGATGAAGCTCCAATGCAGCACCATCATGGAATCAAGGCAGTCAATCAAACACTTCAAGATGTCCTGGACAACCCAGCTCCATTTGGTGGAATCACTGTTGTATTTGGTGGGGATTTCTGCCAAACACTTCCTGTTGTCCCAAAAGGATCCCAACAACACATTGTTGGCTCCTCCCTCGAGAAGTCGAACCTGTGGCAACACATACAGATTTGTTATTTATGCCAAAACATGTGGCTTGACCACACAGCAGAAGGGGATGCCTTTGCATCATGGCTTCTTGATGTGGGCTCTGGAAGGATAAACACTCCAGAGAGCACTATTCAACTCCCACAATCAATGCATCTTCCTCAAAACACCCTTGCATCATTGGTCAATGCCACATACCCAGGCATTGCTTCTCAAGTCTCTGATCAGTATCTACTTGATCGCACCATCCTTGCTGCAAGAAATGATGCTGTCTCAGAGGTCAATGAATTTGTCATTGACAAATTTCCTGGAGAGAAACAAGTGATGTATGGAGTGGACAAAGCAGAAGAAGAGGGCAATGAGCAGTACCCCATGGAGTTTCTGAACTCATTGGGAGTGGCTGGACTACCTTCTGCCAAACTCTCCTTGAAGGCTGGGTGTCCACTTATGCTGCTTTGAAACATTGACCCCACCAATGGGCTGTGTAATGGCACCAGGATGGTCTTATTGGAGATCAGGCAAAGAGTGCTGAAGTGTCACATCCTTGGAGGTACTCATGCTGGCAATGAAGTCTTCATACCATGCATCATCATTCAGCCCTCTGAAGATGACATGCCAATCCCTCTCTCTCACCAACAATTTCCTGTGCATGTTGCAATTGCAATGACCATCAACAAGTCTCAGGGGCAATCAGTCCAGCATGTTGGCCTTGATCTCCATATTCCCATCTTCTCTCATTGTCAACTCTATGTCACTCTGTCATGTTGCACCTCTGGGGAGAGAATAAAAGTCCTCTTTCCTCCTGAGTATCAGGGTTCAAACACACTCGATGTGGTGTTCCATGAAGTACTCAATGGTCTGGAGTTGAATTAGTAAGTGAATTTGGGTTGTATACAGTACCATGCTCACTATTGACATTATCCCTTTAAACAGATCTTGAAATGTGTAATATATGTAAATGTCTGACAATGATTGTGGCTATCTATGCAATTTGTAATATATTATTCACACAAAACTGTATATACATATATATTCTCTGCATGACAAACAGTCACTCCATGGCAGGCCACAGGTTCAAGTTCTTCATCATGAAGGAATGATTGGACATTCTTCTGACCACACCAGAGTCAATAGATTTTGACAAAATGAGATGGCAACTGCCATCAATGGAGTTACACAATTCTCAGCAACTACCATATCATACTTGAGGGTGCTTATCTAATGCTTTGTCAGAGCTGAGCTGGTCTCGGAGTTTGAATATTGGCAGGTGGCTGTGCAGCACAGCCACACTGGGAAAAAGTTTGGTCAGCAGGCTATGGGAAGGTTTATTTTGGGATTGGCAAATTAAACCTTAACTAGCACAGCCACATAGGGGTGGGAATTGCACTGCCACAATGTTAGGTAATTGCACTGCCACAGTCCGGCAGGTGCCAATGAAAATGTGACCAATGCTGGGATTGAACCCAAGACCTCATTGGTAATCACTACCATTGTAACCACTACACTATTTGGCTTACTACAATTGTAGGCACTTAGTCCATTACCACAACCAATTGCTTATGTAATCCAAAAAGCGGACTACATACCCTGGTTTTCTGCTTCACCACACTTGTTCCCTGGGTTATATGATATTCTAATTCATTCCAATGTAATGTGGGCATGATATGTGTTATATCTGTACATAATTTTGTTCCAATTCAGTGCCCAACATGGCTGTACATATAAATAGTGGTAAAAATGCAAATTATGTTCCCAATTGTGCACTTCTGGACATATCACAATGAAAATTTAACCCCAGCCTGCCCTAGTAAATATCTACAACATATATCAGTCACAGATTGTCAGGATCAGCCAATCCAGAGATATGATCAGATCTCCTCCTCCCCAATGTATGTGCTGGGGAATTAAATCATCCCTCCTGCTGGAATTTCTGGTGCTTGGGGATGATGAAGGGTACATAGTACAATGTCCTTGCAAAAGGATCTGGCAGGTTTACTAGCAGGATGTGGTCAGACACTGTATTTATGGAATTTTATTGATGTGGCCACCAGTGGCCTCCTTCCAAGATGATAATTAATTTAACACCTGGGGAAGGTGACTAGGCATATTTTCTACCAATCTACCAAGTTTCAGCCAGATCCAATAAGTATTGAAGGAGCAGGGAGCAAGCCGAGGTTTTTTGGAGCGTGGGAAAGTGGGCGAAGATTTTAGGAGACTTGGAAAGCATGTCAAAAACTTGTAATATCACACTACACAATGGAGTAATTGAAAAAAAATAAGTACATAGCTGGATTCCTACTTTGATTCTGCACTGCCCACATCCATTTTTGCATCACCAAACCAGCCCAGTGTGTTTGGGATTATTCTCCTACAGATCTTGTGCAGTCTTTGCAGTTTATTGCACATGCAATGCACATCAACTAGTTTGCACTTTTGTGTCAATATAGCTATCATATTATGGTAAAAGTTTGTCTGGAGTTGATTCAGGAGTGCTCCTACATACATTCTGCAAACTATCTTAGCTGCAGAGCCATTCTGTGGTGTGTTATTACAAGTCTCTTAAATCTTCACCCACTTTCCCACACTCCAAAAACCTCAGCTTGCTTCCTGCTCCTTCAATACTTCTTGGATCTGGCTGAAACTTGGTAGATTGGTAGATGATATGCCTAGTCACCTTCCCTGGGTGTTAGATTAAATATCATCTTGGAAGGAGGCCACTGGTGGCCACATCAATAAAATTCCATATATACAATGTCTGACCACATCCTGCAAGTAAACCTGCCAACTCCTTTTGCACAGATATTGTTCTATGTACCCTCCATCATCCCCATGCACCAGAAATCCCAGCAGGAGGGTGGATCTAATTCCCCAGCACATACATTGGGGAGGAGATCTAATCATATCTCTGGATTGGCTGATCCTTATACTCTGGGCTTGATATATGTTGTAGATATATACTAGGGCAAGCTGGGAGTAAATTTTCATTGTGATATGTTGAGAACTGCACAATTGGGAACATAATTCGCATTTTTACCCCTATTTATATGTACAGCCATGTTAGGCACTAAATTGGGACAAAATTATGCACAGATATAACAAATATCATGCCCACATTACATTAGAATGAAGTAGAATATCATACAACCCAGGCTCCTTCCCAGCCACTTACTTCAAGTGTGAGGCTACATACTAGGGAGTAAGGATAAACCCAAGTGGCTATGTAAGAATTCAAACACTGCCAACTTTAAACTACCTCACACTCTCAGTAGTGGCTGGAGTATAACATTTGTAAACAATGTCAGCCACAGCAGGTATACATGACAGAGTATGAAAAAAAATGTGTAGACTGATATTAGGGTTATGTATATACAGGGATTGTTACACTAATACCAAAGTCTGTAACATAGGTCAAGCCCAAGTAGTCATTCTACAATGTGATGGTTGTAACCTTCTGTCTGAAGGATTTATCATAGTTCTGAATGAGAGCTGGGAGGCTCAAGTTTGAAGTTCTGAGGAACTAGCCAATAGATTGGGCAGCTCTAGTCTGAGGGTCTACTCTAGACTAGAGGTGACTATATATAGTACAGGGGAAGAGGCCTCAAGGCGACCTCATGTAAGTAGAGGGAGAAAGGCCATTGGTCAAGGTCCTACATGTGTTGGACATGAGTCAAGAGAACAAAAGAGAAAGGCATAGAACAAGACAAACAATGCAACACAGTCAAGAAAGGAAAGAAAGTCCCACAGCAAGGCATGAATCATAACAGGGATATGTTTGGGTGCTGTAGAGAATAGTAATTCTCTGAGCATCCAAGTAACATTCCATGTATGACGTCTCTACTCACAGCCAATCCTGCTCGAGCTAGGAGTTTCTCTGGTCTCGCTTCATGCCTTCCTGCCCATCCTTGTGTTCAAAGAATCCCATATGAGAGTTCCATCACCTGCTCCACATCACACCGACTCCCTGATCGCCTCACCATCTTCTCCCCGAAATTCCGAAGCTGATCATACAGACTCAAGCCTGGGGTCTGGGTCTTGGTCCAGTTTGGCCAATCACAATGCACCACACTCCAACCCCATACAGGTTCTGAGCACCCATCACCTGTCATGTCACTGCCACTGTAGCCACTGCACAACCACTGCTGCTGCTTTCTCTGTGATCCACTCCCCCTCCGAGGTCCCCAAGCTGCATGCACGAGAGAGGTTTTTCCATTGTTCATTTATTCTGATTTGTCAATTTGGGTTCAGTTATGGTTTCCCTTCTTGTCCTTCTATGATTCATCTACATGGTCCCTACTTACTTGCACATGCAGGGTTGTACATACTGTACATTTGACAGGTGTCATCTTTTTTTCATTCATTGCTCCTTCTAAAAGTTTTCCATACCTGTAGTCACTTCCTGTACACCATAAATGTTCCAGCCGAGTGTCAGAATAAAATATCCACCTTTTAGAGTCATTTTCTGAGTGATTGAAGAGTCTGGGAGTCCCTAGTGTTGAGTCTTTCAAGTTTTCCCCATGTCACCAGCATCGTCATCGAGTCTACCAGCTTCTTCGGTGTCGGAAAAATCACATACAGAGCCCTGCATCTACAAGCCCACGGCCTGTTCTAGCGTTAACAACCTATTCCTATGGAATTTTCCCCCACCAATCCTCTTTCACTTTTCGCGCATCCCTTTCCCTACTCAGCACCCCTTGGGATGGACCTAGGAATTCGTTCCTTCAGCCCCCTCTATTTTTCCCATACACTCTTCCCCAGAAGTAGTGTCCCACAGTGCTGTGACTGGTAATAACAAGTAACCTTGATTGTTTATACTGCCAGCTGGCTGTGGAATCAGACCCATAGCAAAAGAAAAAAATTGTATATGAGTGACACTATCAGAATGGTGTAGTTGCCTATGGCTAAGTGAGGAGAGAATAATTCAAAAAGTAAAGTAGCAGGAAGGATTCGAACACAGGCATTGGGATAGTGCCACTACAAAAATCAGAGTGATGTCTACCACTAGACTATGAGACTTGTACAATTTTAATCAAACATGTTAAATATATAGAGTAGGTGTTGGACTTCAGATTTTTCAGTTTAATGAGGGCACAGCACCATAGTCTGGCTACTGCCCAATGCCTATGCATGCCCGAGTACAGCAATGGGTTTTGGGATGACCTGCCCCCACAGACTGCTGCTCGCTTCCATCATTGTTGTTGTCCAACTTGGCTTGATTTGTCATCTGCACTGAATGTGATTACACACAGGAAGTCCTAGTCCAGCAACTGCTCTATATATTTCACATGTTTGATTAAAATTGTACAAGTCTCATAGTCTAGTGGTAGATGTCACTATGATTTTTGTAGTGGCACTATCCCAATGCCTGTGTTCAAATCCTTCCTGCTACTTTACTTTTTGAATTATTCTCTCCTCACTTAGCCATAGGCAACTACACCATTCTGATAGTGGCACTCATCTACAATTTTTTTCTTCACTATGGGTCTGATTCCACAGCCAGCTGGCAGTATAAACAATCAAGGTTACTTGTTATTACTGGTCACAGCACCTGAACATATCCCTGTATATACATAACCCTAATATCAGTCTACACATTTTTTTTTCATACTCTGTCATGTATACCTGCTGTGGCTGACATTGTTTACAAATGTTATACTCCAGCCACTACTGAGAGTGTGAGGTAGTTTAAAGTTGGTGGTGTTCGAATTTTTACATAGCCACTTGGGTTTATCCTTACTCCCTAGTATGTAGCCTGACACTTGAAGTAAGTGGCTGGGAAGGAGCCTGCATACAACCCAACAAACAGGTGTGGTGAAGCAAAAACCCAGGGTATGTAGTCCACTTTTTTAATTACATCAGCATACTGGCAGGTGGAGTGGCTGTGCAAAAAAAGCAAAGACTCTCGAAAATTTTAGTATTTCATTAATATCTCAGTCAAAAATACAGATCTTGCTGATGTAAGCATAGTCCCGTGATCCTCTCGACCCAGGCTACAACTGTGGTTTCAGTGTGGCTGTGCAAAAAAAAATACAAAGACTCGTGAAAAATTTAGTATTGTGTTAATATCTCATTCAAAAATAAAGATCTCACGTAAGTAAGCATACTTCCATGATGCCCGCAATGCAGGCTACAATTTTGGTTTTTAGTGTGGCTGTGCTATATTACATAATACTTAATTGTTGAACTCTGACAGAGGCTGGCTGCGAGAATTTTGTTAGGGGCCATTTGCCTAATTGGGACACTGGTAGTTGCTGAGATTCATGTAATCACCTATATGACACCATTTATGTCACTTATTAGTAACAGGCTTGTACCACTGTCCTCTCACTAATTAGAGAGAAATACCTACTACAGCCAACTCAGCAGTTACTGCAGCACTCAAGAGTGACTTCAACAGGCAGAAAAACAAGTCCCAATTAGATAGCTAGATAATGTAGATAAGTGTAGATAAGGTTATGTCAGCATCAACTGATATCAGACAGTCCGCTATTCCAGTCATGCCCTCATTGTTTCCCATGACACTGAACACCCTTTGCTCATCATCCCACACAGTGAGCATGCACCTTTGTCATTTCTCATGTGGTTTTTTTTGTTCTTTCACTATATGTAATAGCCATACTATCTATGTGGTTTTATTGTAGTAGTTAGTGGTAAACAGGCTAATAACTGAAGCCTAGTGTATGGCCATTATCAGAACAACTTCCAGTTGATCAGCATGTGACATTATCAACGTGGCAGGAGGCAGTTGATTAGCATGTGATGTTTTGCCACATTCACACATTTGCCATTTCATTTCTGCAATATTAATTTGTTGACCAGGCTATGCAAATCATGGGATGTGGTTGATTAGCATGTGATGTTTCACTGCATTCATGCATTTGCCATTTCATTTCTGCAATATTAATTTGTTGACCAGGCTGTGCAAATCACCATGTGCCAGCTTACTAAGCTGCTTATCGCCTTCCCACTGCATGCTGTCCTCACTGTTGCCTCCTGGCATGCACTTCCTCGCTGTCCTCCCTGTTGTCATTGTTGTTGCTCTCTACTTTTGACTCTCTTGACAGGTTTCCCTTCAACAATGAATCAACAGGACAAACTAAGGGTGATATGGAACCATTGGGATACCAAGGTGAAGTTGACAGTAGTGGTGTCAGCACTGACCATTTTCTTAGGATTATTGGATGCATCGTGCTGTGCTGGGCAATTGGGTGGACTGATATGAACATCCACAATGGATTGCTCAATACCCTGGCAGTGTAAGTCTTCTTCCTTTCGTTGTGTTCGCTCAGATATCTCATTTTTCATTCAAACATACTGATGGCCACAATTTCTTTCATAGGGGACACCATTGGAGGTGGCCACAGAGCCCCTTGTTGATCATGAAGGTGAGTATTTGTTGGTTTTGAACCTTCTGAAGTAGCAGTGTTGTACTGACAATATAATATGATTGTAGGGTGCCTCTCATGACTGTAACTGAGATGATCAGTATGCAAAAGGCTAAGGTGGATTGAATGCATGGAAAGGTTCTACCAGTGCATGTTTCATGACTACTGTGTCATATACACTCTGAATCAGAATCCAAGAGTGTTTGGTTGTCACAAACTTAAGGATGTGGATGTAACAGCTGGTGCCATTTTTTGTGGCATTGATCACATTCTCACTAGGTACTAGCCAATCACTTGATCAACGTAGCACTCAATATCATGCTTGCTAGCTTCATGCACATGAAATCAAGAAAATAATATTATCTGACATGCTGGTTGTTACAAAGTTAAGGATGTGGATTCCAGAGGTATGATTGCCAGTCCACATGCAACCTTGTTACATATACTCACCTGATAAATGGTCAGCGATGCTAACATGAAACACACAGTATTGGAATGCCTGCATATCATTGGAATTGCATTGCAAGGTAGGCAAACAACAGTCCCTAGCTGTAATTCCTGCTGAACTCACAAGATTGTGCTGATGGTTACATTTGCTCACATGACTAGTGATATTAAATAATTTGTTGAGAAGGCTTATAGACTCCCTATAGCTGCTTCATTACCCTCCCTGCTGTCGCTCCTCTCTGCCTCCCAATGCCTCGACAGGTAGCTACTCGTTCTACTTCTCGTCAAGTCAAGATGACTGTACTAGGGCCAAACAGCCCAAGAACAACTATGGTGGGTCTTCTGCACATCTGACAAGACTGGTTGGCTGCTGAGCAGGAGCTTGAGATGCATGCTCAACATATGTTCTTTTATCGTGTTCTCTAATAGTTCTTCTCATTTCCATGTCAACAGAACAACATGCCACAGTTTTACCTGTAGAAGCAGCATTGGAAGTGGGCGTAGAACCCACCTTCAATCATGACATTGAGTCCTTGACAGTTCCTTGCCTCAATCACTCAGAGCTGGCTGATGATGACAGTGGATGGAGTAGTGAGGATAGTAGCTCAGGTAGTGAAGACAAAACTCCCACATCATCAAGAGCATCGACAAATGTATATTCAGTGTATTCACAGCTTCAACAATGGATGTAGTAAGTTGTACTATCCTCTTGCTACAATGTGCATGTTACACAGTCCACATTAGCACTCATAGAGCACATGGAGACTGTCATTGATGTGACCTATGCTATGCAAGTATGCATTCTGCATGGGATGCGCCACTTCCTTCCCTTGTTGATGCTTATCTGCATTGGAAACATCACTCTGCAACAGCACCTGAGGGGTCTCAGGAACAGGTGGAGCATACTTTTCATGTCACCCATGTAGCTGTGTTTGGTATGTTTTTTTTTCTTTCCCATTGCCTCCTACAATCTAAACTACCCTATGGTAGACTCAGATCCAAGGTTTACAGTTTTCCAGTGGGGTAATTAACTTGCAAATGTGTCTCTCATTCGAAATGGCTTGCTGGGATGCATACCAATGTCACCCAAGCTTGCATTCACTTTCCAGGCCTTGGAACTGTACCATCAGCTGTGACAGTGTCAGTCTTCATTCAGCATTCAGGCCTACACAAAAGTGCTCTGCATACTACATGGGGTAAGTCCATCCAAATGCTATGCGATCGCTGTTGATTTGTATTGAGGTTACATATCGGCCTCACTTTCAAAATCAAATTTCTATGATGTTTGATGTCTATCTCGCAATTCTACATGCTATCCAATGCCACATAGACCAAGCACTTGGGTGTGGTGATCCAGACTGGCACCTACCACACTATTGTCCTGCATGCACATTCAAAGTATGTTTTTAACTCCCTACTACATTCTATCTAACAATTGTTTAGCAACCCAGTGAACCACTTCTTATACCATTGAGTCTCAAGGCCATGGATGGCAACAACTCTGCCAAGCAGATGGATCACACAGGTCACGCTGACCACCACATATTACCTAGTGCATATATGATTTCAAGAGCTGACATAGACACATTCAAAGATGATGTGCACATGTGACTGGGTCAGCATGGCAATGCTGAGCATCATGATGGTGGTGGTTGTGCTGACACATGGCAGGCTGCTAGTGCAGTGGATGAAGATACTGTCAAGGTGTTCAAACAAACTGGAATCTTCCTATCTGCCTGTAGACATGGCATTATACTAATGTGTGCAGAAATGCTGTGCAGCAGAGAGCTGTACATGTCTGAATGTAACATCAAGTTTGTTGTCACTGACTGTGTTTTCATAGCGCCAAGTATCCCTTAGCAACAATCAACAAACTTATTAGCATGCATGGTAATGATCAGGCAATTGGAAGTGACATTGGGTGCAGTCTCTCCACCACCTTAGCTGTGAGCTCAATTGCACAGATGGCAAGGGCTGCAAATGTGCAACTCATCGTGAACACATTTCATGGGCATGCACACAACTGTATGTGCCAGCTCCAGTACCATCCTCTTTATCTACCTGGGACAGGTCTCAAAGATTTCGAAACCTGTGAACACATTTTCTCCAGCTCAAATGCCACCACTGTGCTTGTCTGCCATGCTTCTTACTTTCATTATATCCAGTACCTTGAACTTCATTTCAGCCAATGGGATGCTGATAAGTATGCAGAGCTTAGTACATCGCTTCACTTTCGCTTTGTCTGACAGTTAATTTGGTTCCAGGTCACTTCCTCTTTAACAACTACAAGCAGGCTCTCAGGATCATCTCCACCAACACAGCAGAACTTGATGCATATCGCATGCTCCATCCAAATCAAAACCTAGACTTTGGGTCATGGGCAGCAGAAGAACTCGCTTATCTGAAGTCGGTCGAATCTGAACCAAAGCAAGATGTGCTAAGAGTGATGTATGTGGAGGAATTAGAGAAGCTTGCTAAATTTGAGTATGATACTGCAAGATCTTTGTGGTGATACCACTGATATGCTTCACAGAAATACTCTTCAATTGTGTCAAGATGACAATTTCTTCTCCTAAAATCAATTGTCATTTATGCCAGGCTCTGGTCTCAGTCATATGGCTTCTACAGCTATGAAACAAAATCATGCAGCATGACATGCAGCTGAGCATCAGGTTAGGAGTCAACAGGACCGAGTTGAAGACCTAGAGGAACAGCTTGGCATCGAACTAACAGATTGTTGGACCCCAGATTGGCACAAATATGTGGAGATGCTTGAATACAGTCGATGCCATCAATTTATTCATGCAGTAGAAGAACTTGAGAACTTGGTTGTCCAGCATCTCTTTGACTTTCCAAGGCAAATTTAGCATCTACAGGTGAGATTGTCTTATACATATATTGTCCAATACATGTGCTGATACTTGGTAGGTTACAAGCTCCATAAACAAATTTCTAAAGCTATTGTTTGACAGTCCACAGCTGTGTGAAATGTGCTGGAAAGGTACAACAAACTCGCCATGAAACAAAGCCCTCCATGACCTGTGTTGCAGTATAGTGAAGTATTGTCATATGCCCCCTTGGGTGATTTTGATCTACTTAAACACTCTTGGCATGTCATTCTAGCTAGACCATTGTAGAGAAGAGAGTGAAAGGACCCTAGGAATAGGTCAAAGGTCTCTTAGTGAGAGAGGGGGGTGAATTTGACCCAGGAGGCTTGAGTTGCCTGGTGTAGAGTCAAGGAGTAAGCAGAAAAGGTGAAAAACGCGCCCTAAAATCAAGAGAGACTTAAGATAATGTCTATAGAGTGTCCAGGGATGGAGAAATGATATCCCATGTCTGTTTCGTCTTAAATCCAGCTTTTCGTCTCAGGTAGCTCATCTGTTTTTTTTTTCTAAGTATATACAGTACACTCGAAGTACTTGCGTGGGCTTACATAAGCCACAATGCGTGCAAACACTAAGTAAAAAGACAAGAAAAGATAAAAGAAAACAAATCAGTAAGTAAAAACAATGAAGTAAATGAAATATCCTGGTAGGGAGGATACTTTCCCTACATCCGAGGGTGGCTTTAAATAATGACTGTCCCCAGTCATCACCTACCGAGCTGTATCATAAACTGAGGCAAGGGTATCATCCTCAAAACAAAACTCTAGCTAGAAATGTGAAAATGCGAGCTTGAAACAAAACAAACCACATAAAAGAAACAAAACTACTACTCAGCTGAAGGGGGAATGCAGTTAAAGCAACTCGAGGGTGATTTGAAGGGGGAACGAAGCTCAGGGGGAGCTCGAGGGTAGCTCGGAGGGGACCACTCGACCCTCAAAGGGGACTGGGTAGCTCGTGACCTCAAAGGATGCCTCGGAGTCATCTCAGGTTGAACTCGAGAGGTGGTGAGGGGTGGGACTGATCCTGAACTCAAAGGAGGGAAAGGTAACCAAGAAGCCAACCCTCCTGGGCCACAAGCAAGGGCCCAGACGTCCAAACGAGCCTGTAATGTGCACCCGAGTGCCTCACGAGGGATCTCCTCACCTGTAGGTAGCACAACACGACCTCGAACCACCCCACACTTTCCTGCCACTAGATACAAGGCAAAAACTCCACACTGCACTCGAATGTGCCCCTCGCAACCACAGAAGAAACAAAAACCAAATCTTCGAGGCCAAACTTGGCGCCTCAGGACCTCTCAGTAGGCCGGGGGATACCTACTCGAAGCCATAGCCTCTCGAAGGGGAAGCGAGTGACCTGCCACTCTCAAATGGGACTCGAAACTCGCAGGGGCAGGGTTTGACAGCCAAGCTGGGGTCCCTCGAAGCAAGCACGACCTCCCTGGGCATGACCCACAACAAGGGATGGGACAAGGAGAGTGCCTCAAGGGAGGCACGAGATGGGATGAGCTCTTCGAGGGGGTGCTCAAGGATTCATGAAGTTGACAAGAGCAAGTCGAGGCCAAACCGAGGTCACAAGCCCTAGTAGACATCAACTGGGAATGAGGGGAGCAAACCTTTGTACTCTCCAAATGGTCAACTCGATGTGGACATGACCATTGGTCCTCTCTCGAGCCTCGAAGCGAGTTCAAAGCCGACTCACCAGCCTGCTTATCCGGGACACACCGCCATGGCTGAACCACAGTGTGCCACGAGCCTGCATTAGTGACTCGGCAAGGGGACAAGCTGCTCAAAGCATGCTCGGGGGAAGGAGGGGGAGTCTTCAAAGGTCGAGGGCATGCCTCAAAGGGGGAACAAGGGGGAAGCTTCGAGCTCGAGTGTGCCTCTCCCTGGGAGCATCTTCTAGAATGAGACCAAGAGTACTCCACAGGGGTGTCTGATGGGGAACTGATCAAGGGTGAGTGTGCATGCTGAGAGGGTTCCTTGGGGAACTCGCGAGCTGACAAGGCATCCTTTGAAACTAGATGAGGGGGTGAGTGGCCTACCCCCTCCTTGATAACCTCCTTCATAACACAAACAATGACCTCAACAGGCCACAGGCGGCCCAACTCAAACAGGGGGTACCTGGATGCAAGCCTCCTCGAAACCTCGAGCTCAACTTGTGGTGGGAGGCCTCGAAGGAATAGCTGGCCTCGATGGCTCAACTCCAAGACATTCCAACTCACCAGGGCCAAGAACAAGACCTGGAAATGACGAAGGTAGTTCCCTAGAGCTGCAACTGAGCTTAGCTCACTGTGACAAGTCCCCTCAAGGAAGGTATAGAACTCCTCGAAGTACTCGAGGACATCCTTGACTGGCTCAATCTCAGGGTACTGGAGAGTCATGAGCGCCTGGAAGTTCTCCCATTGCTCGAAGATTGGTGTGCTGGCCACAAGATAGCTCCAGAGCCTTCCAGTGTGGGGTGGTGCTCTGTCGATTGCAAACTGGATGAGTGACAAGGTATCTGTTGCACCCTGGGCCTTTCCATACTCTGCTACGTCCTCGAGGTAATGTGGCAAGTCCTCGGCCTGCCCCAAGAACTCTGGGGGGGACTCAAGTGGGGCTCGAGACAGTCTGGATGCTTCTTCCATCATGAGTAGTATATACAAAGCTCAAAAGAATATATATCACGTCATAATTGATAATTGACAGCAGTACCAGGGTTAACCACAAGCCTCAACTGTCAACAGTCAGTCTTGAAGGGTAAAACGAAGAGATGGGGTCGCCTCGATGCAACCTCGAACGTCTATGGGGGGTTGGGGGTGTGGCAACGAACCACGAAGGGGGGAAGAGGATGCAGAAACCTCATATGATACGTCTTGAGGTGGTTTTGACCACCAAAACTGAAACCAGTCACCATTGTGACTCGAACACCTAACTCTCAAACTTGCAGCCTCACTTGACTGCAATATGTGCAAGAAAAAATGATGATATAACATCTGGTTACGTCTATGAATGAAGCGGGTGCATCTAATGAAGCGTCTGTGTCACGAGTGTGTCTCGAAGGGCTTGGGGTTTGTCTGGGAGTCTCGAAGCGTCTGGGGTCTCGAAGGGGTCGTCTACTGACTCTAAGATGGTGGGGGAGGGCTTCCTACAACTCAAAACGGCTCAAAACACGACCAGGAGGTGCCAGGGAGCTAAGCTGTGGCAGGGGAGGAGGATGGCAGTGCACTGGGGAAGAACTGCTCGATGGAATTCTCCGAAACTTTGGGAGATGGTAGAGGCGTGCGAGGAGAAGTGGGCGAACAAAAAACCGGAGAAAAACGGCACACCCAGTCCCAAGTTATTCCAATTTTCGTCCTACAGAGCCTTTCTCTGCAAAAATAAGAATATCTCCGGAGGTACTGCAGCGGATGCGACGAAAAAGGCCTCGTTCGAAAGGTCTCGTCGAGTAGAATCCGAATACAGAAAAGCGAGAGGTCCGGCGCGTCGGTTCTCGAGAAAACGCGTGTACAAGCTCGAGGGGAGGGGGAGAAGTAGGGGTACCAAGCAAAACAGCCCCCTCGCGGTGGGCTCCAGATGTAGAGAAGAGGGTGAAAGGACCCTAGGAATAGGTCAAAGGTCTCTTAGTGAGAGAGGGGGGTGAATTCAACCCAGGAGGCTTGAGTTGCCTGGTGTAGAGTCAAGGAGTAAGCAGAAAAGGTGAAAAACGCGCCCTAAAATCCAAGAGAGACTTAAGATAACGTCTATAGTGTCCAGGGATGGAGAAATGATATCCCGTGTCTGTTTCGTCTTAAATCCAGCTTTTCGTCTCAGGTAGCTTGTCTGTTTTTTTTTTTCTAAGTATATACAGTACACTCGAAGTACTTGCACGGGCTTACATAAGCCACAATGCGTGCAAACACTAAGTAAAAAGACAAGAAAAGATAAAAGAAAACAAATCAGTAAGTAAAAACAATGAAGTAAATGAAATATCCTGGTAGGGAGGATACTTTCCCTACACCATGGTTGAATACCATGCACCACCAGATGGTGGTGAAATACCTCAAGCTGCTCAGAGCACACAAAGAAATAAACTGGCTCAATGTTGAGGTTAGGCAGCTACAGGCTTGGGTGGACAATGAGACCATGGATATCAAGCAGGTTGCAGCAGGACTTTTGGTGCAGAACCCCCTGCTTAGTGCAGAGCTTCAGGTCTGTTTATTGTATTATATTATCCATAAATCCAGTTTAAAGTGCTTTGGTATTTCAGGTCTTATTCTATCGTCAACAACATGTCAATACTCAACATCAACTATGGCTACAACATATATACAACCTCAAGGGATATTTGGGAGTGTGACCAATTGTAGAACATGAAAGGAGAGGGGAGGATGAGGACAAGGAACCTGAGGGATCTGATGAAGCACTTAGATTAGATGCTTGCATGAATGTAATGTCACACTAATCATTTGACTGCCACTTCATAAATGGACAGGTAGCTTCACACTTCACAAGCATGGAGGACAGCAGCAGAAACACAGTAATGGCAGAATGCTGGCCATATCAGCAGGTGAGAGACATTCACAGACACAGGAAGTGAAAGTGCTCCAAAGAGGGGACAATCCTTACTGTACCATAACTACTCATACCAGTCCATCATCCTAAGTACAACTACTACTACAGTGAGGATATAGGGACTCTGCAGACTCTAGTATTTTATCTGGCATTGCAATGTTTGCTAGGTTCCAGCCGACTTGGCGAGTCACTATGTTCTCACAGACCACAACTTGAATTTACTCTTCACTGACCTTGAACATACTTTGACTCTTAGTAGTTGCACCCACACCATCACTCCTACCATTGCAGCAATCCCCCAAACATCTTTTCCTCCTTCGAAAGTACAGTTGACCTTCAAGTATCCAACTCAATTGCAGCGATGATCCTATCCAAGTCAATAAGTGAACAGTTTGATTTACACTAACTATTTGTCTGACTCCAATCCTTTAGCACGTCAAGATCTAATGAATTTAGATATTGAACTTTAAAAGAACAGTCATAAGTGGTAGCACACTGCATCCATCATGCAGACTAACCTCTATGTCACAGCTTGTGTTGCTCCCATCTAACCATGCAAACCACAGAATGCCATGACCTTTTGACAAGTTATACTACTTAGACCTTGCCCTTCCGAATGATGATGACACAGAACTGGTAAGTCTGCCTGCCTCAAAACACATTTGACCTCAACTGATTCACTCACCTAGCATGATTACTTCAACATTCAATTTCATGCGATGTTTGAGTTTCACCCTGGTGTCAAGGTAGTACTGCAAGAAAATGGTGATAAGAACTTGTTCATCAAGTCACTGACCATCACACTCATCAGCACCACTTCACACCCTCCTGGCCCTGAAGTCCAGGAGGTGATGAACACTTTTAGTGATGTGCTACTCCAAAGTACACTACCAGGGATCCAACATCAGCATTTTTCTTGCTGTTGGGACCATATCAACCATCCACATGGTGAGTGAATTCTGTGCTAGTTCCTTAGTGCCAGCTCATTGATTAACATCATGCTCAGGATTCAACCCCTCACACTGGTGTGTATATCAAGATAATCTATAATTCATTTAACAAGGCTGTCAACAGGCAGAGAAGTACAATGTTCCCATCAGCCGTCCAACACTGGGTTACAATTCGGTTCGCCATACCACTCAAACTCTATGCCCCAAGAATGTGGTAAGTAAGCCCCCACAAAAATTAGATTACTGGCTAATTCTGCAGTTCCAATGTCATCATCATTGGCTGGTGACCACCCTGGGGAAGCACAAGGTATATATTTAACTTGTTCTATAAGTTGAATGACTAATATACTGCAGATTGTATGCACGAAATCAGAGAACTAACATACTGCACATTCAAACATTTCTGTCTGCCACAGGGCATTCTCCATGAATTGGAGTGGTGTATTTATCAAGAACCTGGGTTTGAAAGGATCCATTGGGAGGAAGTATTGTGTGCTAACTATGTCTGTGACGACCTTCAGCCACACATTCTTGGGCAGATGGATGAACTGGAGCAATTCATCTCCTGCATAGACAGTATGTATCATGCCACTTTCACTTTGTTGCTAGCTAACATTTCATATGGCAATGTCAGCATCTCTGGTCATCAACTTTTGAAGGCACACAATGATTTATGATTTCATTTCAACTCTGAGTTAGTTACTGGTTAGAACACAGCCTGTTTTTTTGTATTTGTTAGAATAAAATGCCTCTTCACACTTGGAGCCTTCACAGCACTCCCCCCTTTATCATCCCATGGCTATAACTGCTTCGGAAAAACATAAAAGAATTTGGCCTCGACTCATGGATGAACAGAAGAATGCAAGGAGGGAAAAATTCATTGTGTTGACAAATGATGTCGAGCAAGCATGCACCATGTATTCAAACAAGATTCAGAGCATTTCCAAGAAACATGGATGGTATGTATTACACAGTATCAAGTGCACGTTAACACATTGTTACTATCAGATCTGAGCACTGGACATCTTGCCAGTTGTTCATCAGTGACATCATGTGTACTCGTTGTCGACCCACTGCATGGAACAGTTTTGTTTGTGAGCATTTGAACGACATAAATGAAAGTGAGTAGATGCATTCTGTTAGACTCCTTCTGTAGCTCATCATGCATGGGTATTTTAGAACTGTCAAAAGGCTCGTGCTGGAAGCTTACTGAATTTATAGCCACACACCAGGAGACCCTTCAGCATGACTTTGCACAGCTTACAGATGCTCATAAATCTAACTATGTCACCCAACTTATGCAGGAAAGTGTCCAGAAGCAAGCAGTCATTCATGACCAACCAAAAGCTGCACAACACAAGATGTCCACAGCATTTGAAACAATGCATAAAGAGGTGTGTTTCATTGTGTCACTAATCAATTGCATAGCTCACTTGACTCAGTGGTCCTCATTGTGTTCAAGCCTCGGCATGGAAGGTTTTTATATTGCAGTGTGTGGGGGTGTGGAAGACCTCAGTGCACCCAAAGTCTTCTTCTCTCCAAAGGGTAATAAATTTGTCCACTCAGTGTTGGATCTTGAACCTCACCACTTAGCTCTTAAACTCGAGTCTTTTGTCATCTCAGGCCTTGGTAAGGACATACTTTAAAGTTACTGCATAATCATTTGATCCATTATTCATTAGCTGATAAATTTGTATCTATTCCACAATCTGAGTCCTACCCATTGAACAAGTTAGTTGGAGAGTGTCATAGTGCCATCCAGAAGGGTTTAGGTATGTCACCATCTCAGCTGTCTGACTTATTGAATAAATCTCACATTCAACATTCTCTAGGTGACATTTTGCATGATAACAGTGTCACCAGGTCTGTGTGCATGAACTATGACAACTATGAATGCAAAATTGTTGAACATTTTGGCATGGAACTTATTGGTTGGCCAAACAACCTCCTACCTATCTGCAACCCTGGGCAGCTTGGTGGGTGTGACCGAGTACAAAAATTACTTGTTGCATTAACTACTAAGGTCTGTCACTGGAAGAAACTTAGTGATGAAGAAAGGCAAAGGAGAATTATCCTGAACACTGAGTGCCATGCTCATGGGGAACAGATCTACAAGCCATGCAAGAAGCACACTTCACTGGGAACCGAGAAAAGTGCTGCCATCATTGCCTCTGATGTGAATGACAATGGCATTGGCAATGGTGGTGAATGTGACAAGGGCAGCAGTGTGGCATGATCATTGTTGACCAAATGTTCTTTCATTTCATTTCATACAAGTGATGTGTAGCAACAAAAGTAAACAGTGGATGAATGTAGATACATCTGATGCACTGCTGAAACAGAGGTAGTGAAGAGTGGTGTCATGCAACATAGCTCTCAGTGTGGGGAGTCTATACTCCCTAGGGCTGCAGTGCACCCATAGTGGCCTTTCTCAGTGTTGACAACTGCTCACTCGCACGTTCCCTTCTTATCATAGCATCTTCCTGGCTAATGACATCGCCACCCATCCTAATGTCACACATGTCACACATGTCACAACTTCCCTGCTTGTCACGTGCCCTGTTCCCACCACCATAATCACCACTGACTCCTCAGCTACCGAAATAGACCTGTCCCCTATTGCACACAGTCCCCTCTCTACACATGATTACTGATCACTGTCTGTCAGCGATCCCCCACTGACCTGTCATGTGTCAACATATCCCCTTGGCAGCTATATCCACTCTACATGTGCTGAGGCTGTCACCCACTTGGTAATGCCACCCACCATGTCCCTCTTTGGTTAACAAAATCACTGCCAGCCCCACTCCACTTCCTTTCAACTCAAGTACATAGTTATACCTTTTCTTCTGTACTTACCATCGTTTTCTGGACTTTGGTTGTTTTATCTTTGTCTACATCACTGTGCACATGTGATTGTCCATACATTGGCCTTTATGTTTTCTTTTATTACTTTTGATGTTTGACAGATCTGATTTGTTCTGATTTTACCTTAGCTACCACAGTCCTTATGCTACAAAAAGTTCGTTGTACTTAGAAAAAGAATCACCCATCTTTTGGAGTCACTATCTGTGTGTCTAAGAGTCTTCCTGAGTCCCAAGAGTCATTTTTCAGAGTATTTTCAAGTCCCCAGAGTCCCCCAGAGCCTGTCTTGTCATCTATTTGTCATACTTGAGTCCTCCTGCCCCAGAAACACCACTTTGTCTACTACAAGTCCACTACAAAGTCTACAGCGTCTACCTATGAGTTCAAGAATCCTTAATTGCCACCCTTTGAGTTTTCACCTCCAAGAAATATCTCCAGTCCCCCAGAGGTCATCCTGCAACCATCTAAGGTGGACTTTTGAGTTTTCCACCCCTACACTTTGCTGAACACCAAGAAAAATCCTCTCTCATCTTCTAGCCCCCTCTTCTATCTCCTTCTGACTTGGCACCCCTTGGGATGAGCCTAGGCATCGCCTACAGCTTTCCCTCCTATTCCCCTTGTGCTCTCACAAGAAGAGTTGCCCACATCAGGGAGATGGTACTAAGCCTGCAATCAAAGAGAGCTGCCATGCTCATCCTGACAAGGTGAGGCATCTTATGCATGTCATCATGAGCATGTCAGTGTGGTGCTCCTATCAGGGTTTGAAAATTGTCAAGTACCTTTTCCCAATGCTGAGGGTGAATTGCAAAACATCACTCTGTTGTGGCAGAAGTAAGGGGGATCATGAATGGAACAACACACATTGGGCCAGGCTTGAGTCATTGAAAACTCTCGAGGGTGCTTGTACAACTCCTTCCATGTGTAACCTCCATACAAATCAATGGTGATCACATAGGATTTGGATGGACTTACCCCATGTGGTATGCAGAGCACTTTTGTGTAGGCCTGAATGCCAAATGAAGACTGATGCCATCACAGCTGATGGTACAGTTCCAAGGCCCAGAAAGTGAATGCAAGCTCAGGTGACATTGGCATGTACCTGAGCAAGCCATTTTGAATGAGAGACACATTTGCAAGTTCACTACCTGATAAGCATCAACAAGGGAAGGAAGCTGTGCATCCCATGCAGAATGCATACTTGCATAGTGTAGGCCATGTTGATGATGGTCTCCATGTGCTCTATGAGTGCTAATGTGGACTGCATAATGTGCACATTGTAGTGAGAGGATAGTACAACTTACTACATCTGTTGTTGAAGCTGTGAATGCACTGGACATACATTTGTTGGTGCTCTTGACGATGTGGGAGTTTCATCTTCACTACCTGAGCTACTATCCTCACTACTCCATCTGCTGTCATCATCGGCCAGTTCTGAGTGATCAGGGCAAGGAACTGTCGAGGACTCGATGTCATGATTGAAGGTGGGTTTTATGCCCACTTCCAATGCTGCTTCTACAGGTAAAACTGTGGCATGTTGTTCTGTTGGCATGGAACTGAGAAGAACTATTAGCTGCCATAGTTGTTCTTGGGCCATTTGGCCCTAGTACAGTCATCTTGACTTGACAAGAAGTAGAAGGAGTAGCTACCTGTCAAGGCATTGGGAGGCAGAGAGGAGCGACAGTGGGGAGGGTAATGAAGCAGCTATAGGGAGTCTATAAGCCTTCTCAACAAATTATTTAATATCACTAGTCATGTGAGCAAATGTAACCATCAGCACAATCTTGTGAGTTCAGCAGGAATTACAGCTAGGGACTGTTGTTTGCCTACCTTGCAATGCAATTCCAATGATACATGGGCATTCCAATACTGTGTGTTTCATGTTAGCATTGCTGACTGTTTATCAGGTGAGTATATGTAACAAGGTCACATGTGGACTGGCAATCATACCTCTGGAATCCACATCCTTAAGTTTGTAACAACCAGCATGTCAGATAATATTATTTTCTCAATTTCATGTGTGCAAAGCTAGCAAGCACAATATTGAGCACTACATTGATGAAGTGATTGGCTAGTACCTAGTGAGAATGTGATCAATGCCACAAAAAATGGCACCAGCTGTTATGTCTGCATCCTTAAGTTTGTGACAACCAAATGCTCTTGGATTCTGATTCAGAGTGTATATGACACAGTAGTCATGAAACACATACTGATAGAACCTTTCCATGCATTCAATCCACCTTAGCCTTTTGCATACTGATCGTCTCAGTCACAGTCATGAGAGGCATCCTACAATCATATTATATTGTCAGTACAACACTGCTACTTCAGAAGGTTCAAAACCAACAAATACTCACCTTCATGATCAACAAGGGGCTCTGTGGCCACCTCCAATGGTGTCCCCTATGAAAGAAATTGTGGCCATCAGTATGTTTGAATGAAAAATGAGATATCTGAGTGAACACAACAAAAGGAAGAAGACTTACAGTGCCAGGGTATTGAGCAATCTGTTGTGGATGTTCATATCAGTCCGCCCAATTGCCCAGCATGGTGTGATGCATCCAATAATCCTAAGAAAATGGTCAGCACTGACACCACTACTGTCAACTTCACCTTGGTATCCCAATGGTTCCATATCACCCTTAGTTTGCCCTGTTGATTCGTTGTTGAAGGGAAACCTGTTAAGAGAGTCAAAAGTAGAGAGCAATGATGACAACAACAGGGAAGACAGCGAGGAAGTGCATGCTGGGAGGCAACAGTGAGGACAGCATGCAGTGGGAAGGTGATAAGAAGCTTAGTAAGCTGGCACATGGTGATTTGCACAAATTAATATTGCAGAAATGAAATGGCAAATGCATGAATGCAGTGAAACATCACATGCTAATCAACCACATCCCATGATTTGCACAGCCTGGTCAACAAATTAATATTGCAGAAATGAAATGGCAAATGTGTGAATGCAGTGACACATCATGTGCTAATCAACCACATCCTGCTGCATTGATAATGTCATGTGCTGATCAACCAGAAGTTGTTCTGATAATGGCCATACACTAGGCTTCAGTTATTAGCCTGTTTACCACTAACTACTACAATAAAACTACATAGATAGTATGGCTATTACATATAGTGAAAGAACAAAAAAAAACCACATGAGAAATGACAAAGTTGCATGCTCGCTGTGTGGGATGATGAGGGCATGACTGGAATAGTGGACTGTCCAATATGGGTTGATGCTGACATAACCTTATCTACACTTATCTACATTATCTAGCTATCTAATTGGGACTTGTTTTTCTGCCTGTTGAAGTCACTCCTGAGTGCTGCAGTAACTGCTGAGTTGGCTGTAGTAGGTATTTCTCTCTAATTAGTGAGAGGACAGTGGTACAAGCCTGTTACTAATAAGTGACATAAATGGTGTCATATAGGTGGCCAGAGGATGTGCACTCACCAAATGGATTCCCGAAATGGCAGTTGCCACAACGCTGCATGGCAAACATGACCAAACAATGCTCGTACACCACATGGACTCGAAGCTGCACTTGCAGCAATCATACTCATTTTATTCAAATATTTGGTATACATTTTTTCTATTGAGTCCTATATTCTTCACCCCTACCTAATCACACAGTGGAGCTTCAGGGGGTGTGTTGGAGTTTGAATCACCCCTGTGTGATACCTTAGTTTGGTGCAAGTTTCATGTGATTACATAAGCGCTTAGAGCGCACATAGTACTACACTTTTGGTACTATTCCCTCAGTAGTTGAGTCACTACTGAGGGTAAGCCTACATATTATTCATATTAGACTACTTACTGATACCTTGTAGCTGCCTACAGGTACTTCAATATATACAGTAGTTGAGTCACTACTGAGGCTGCCTACAGCCCTTTTCTACAGTGTGAACAGTAATCCAAATATGCATCCACCAGGAGTGGCATCTGAACATTCCACTGGTCAAAATGGAAATCAATATGATCTCTACAATTGTGAGTATCTGCTTGATGCCTAAGGTGTTGCTTGCAGTGAGAAAGTTACAATTGCTTTGAAAACATACCATCCAGACATGCTCTTTGACAACTTGGCAAACTCATCATTGTCCCCATAATCACTTTCACTGTCAGAGTCAGCACTCATGAATGGAGTGGGCTCATCAATGACAACATCCATGCCCTGATCTGCATACATGAACTTGGTGGCATCCTGAACTTCTGGTGGCAAGCCTGAAAGTATGTCCATCACCCCAGAAAAGATAAAGATTAATAGAGAAAACAAACCTTGCAGTTCTGCAACACAGTGTTCTTTAGCTTCTCAAATATGCTCAGCCTGGTTCCCAGATTGTAATATGTTCATATAGCACCTGTGGCATTGAGAGCCATGAAACACAATCGATTTCAAGAGTCCAGTGACTCTGGCAGTGGGGAGATGCAACAGAGATGAGGAAGCAAGAGTTGTATGGCTTGTACAGCTTGTATGGCTTGTATGGGGCATCGGCACAGTGTAGAGGTGTCAGGAGATGGGAGGTACAGGCTTGACATAGCAGAGAATAAAGTATGCAATGCAGAGAACATGCTGGATGTCAGGGATGATGCTCATGACAGAGGGAGCAGGAAGGGAGGGGCATGGGAAGCTGAGGGGCAGGTGTGTTGCCTACCAAGCCACAGCGGGGAGTCTCATAATGGTCCTTGGTGAGCCCCAGTGACATACGGTGCCTACCTTCCATTGCCTGTCCCTGCAAAGACCAATCAGTATGTGGGGGAGGATTTATTGCTAGTGTTGGGAGATTGTGCAAAGAAGCCTAAGTAAGGGGAGTGACACCACAAACAGCCAAACCTAATTAGGCTGACAGGGTGGGAAGGCTAGGTGCACAGTTCAGCCACAGTGTGACAGTGTGACAGCCTCCCAGGACTCAGTGACCACAGCCACAAAAACTGAGTGACAGTGACCCACAGCAACCCACAGTGCTACAGTGCCATAGCCACACAGTGTCACAGTGGTACAGTCCACCAGTTGATTAGGATTCTCCATTTTTGACTACTAACTAAGTGTAGTGTTGATTAGTGTTTGATAGTGTAGTGTTGTGTATGCTTTTGATCACCAAAAGTGTAATGTATTTTGCTTTTTTGACTAGTAACTGAGTGTAGTGTTTATTAGTGTCAAAAAAGCAGACTGCACTACACTTTTGGTAATCAAAAGTGTACACAACACTTTACTAATCAAACACTAATAAATACTACACTTAGTTACTAGTTTGATTAGTGAAGTGTTGTGTATGCTTTTGATTACCAAAAGTGTAGTGTTGACTAGTGTTTGATTAGTGAAGTGTGGTGTACACTTTTGATTACCAAATGTGTAGTGTAGTTTGCTTTTTTGACTAGTAACTAAGTGTAGTGTTTATTAGCATTTGATTAGTGAAGTGTTGTGTACACTTTTGATTACCAAAAGTGTAGTGTAGTTTGCTTTGTTGGAATATTAAACTGCCCTTAGTAGTACTTACATACCTTGGTGCGAAGATTTGTTGCTTACATAAGCAAAAATGCGTACATACAGTAGGGTAAAATTTCTCCCTCCCTCCTCAGTAGTTTGCATCAGGAAAAACTGGCAGTGCAATATTTGTTATAGACTGGAATAGTGCATCACTATTTGATATATAGTGAACTATAGCACTATTTTAACTATAGATCATGATGTCATAATGAAAGTTGTAGGGCTGAGTCACAGGATCATGGGAATATGCTTACATCATTGATATGCCCAAAAATGGGTGAGAAAATGGCAAAATACAGAAATAAATTGATGTCTCAAAAAATAACTTTCAAAGATGTCATAATGAAAGTTGTAGTACCTGACAAGAGGACCATGGAGGTATGCTTATGTCATCTATCTGTGCAAAAATGGTAGAGATATAGACAAAATACAATTAGTGTTGTGTAGCATCCATTTTTATTACCAAAAGTGTAGTGTGCGCTTTTTTGATTTGTTTGGTTGTGTTTGATTAGATAAGTGTAGTGTAGTGTCCTGACAACACAATATTTGTCATATACTGAAATAGTTAGTTTTCTATGTAAGCTGAGTTTCGAAGCATCACATAGAATTTGGTCCATGAGTGAGTAAGCGGAGGGTGGCATGTCTCTTGCTTCTGCACCTCCGCTACCATTTGAGTCTGTCCCTCCAGACCTTGAACATCATTCTATTCTCCTTTTTGCACCTCAGCAACAACATGCAAGCTGAAGATCTGAACTTAGCTATCAGGCCAGATTTCTCCACCAAGGAATTCCTAGATGCCCGACTACAGGTAACCTCTGACACAGTCAATGATGATCAAGCCACAAGAATCCTAAGCACCCTTTGGGAAATCCAAAATGCCAAAGATATTCAGAGATGGAACACGTGCAAAGAGGAGGAAGCCCAACTGGCAAGGGATTTAGTGGATCAAGCAGCCATAGAATTAGCTGAAAAGCAGTGCTGCCTACAAGACGAGGAAGATGCAGCTTTGACAGAGGAGCACAGGAAGAACAAAGCCAAATATGCACCCATACTGGATGTTGAAGTCCCATCAGGACCAGTCAACATCCCTGCCCTGTACACTACACCCAGACTAAAAAAAGGCGAGTACTGCGAGCTATACTTCTTCACCAATGTCAGCCTAGCAGAAGCAGATTCTTTCAACACTTCCATCAACAATAAAGCCCTCACCCTTCTCAGATCTGACAATGGGCAACATGTCTGGATACCGGCATCAAACGCAAGAGACAAGTCAGCCATTATCAAGGACAAAGACCTTTCCTGGGAACAGTTTGGTGAAGCATCGGTGCGCCTCCTAAGTGCCATGAGAGAGCATGACTGGGGATTGACATGCATGTCAAATTCTGGACAGCACTAGAAGTCCACCCTTTGCACCGCTCCATGCACAACCACCTCAAACAAGCCCTACTACTCTATCAGAGTCAACAATGTCAGAAATGGCACTGTGCCATTGGGACTGCACAAGGTTACTCCTTAGCAAAACTGAATGAAGGAGTCCTTAGAGAAGCCAGCAAAGAGTTAGCTGAGAGAGAGTGCTCCACTCATTTAGAGAACCTCAGACAGGTCAGATCCCTGCCTCAACTTTACATGTTTTTTTTTCACCAGCTAATGAACCAATCTTGTTGTGTTGTCACAACCTCAAAAAAAAAAAAAAACATTCTTACTCTGTTTTGATACCCCCCCTACTCTCCTGGCATAATGTCCATTGATCACATTGACCCACCCAGCCTCATGTCTGCTGATCAATTTGACTCCCACCCAGCACCATGTCTGTTGATCAACCCCCTCGTGACATAACGTTCATGTCCAAACCAATCTGATGAACACATCGTTGATCAAACATCCACATAGGTTAGTGAACACTATGCAGCCATAGCAATGCAAGCATCCAACTCGCTCAACCAAGCGAGGCACCCCAGCAGCTCCAAATGCCCACTTTCCCCCCTGCAAATGTTGCACCATGCAGATTCTTCAGACCACAAAAGGCAGCATTCCTTTCAGAACCCCCCACCCAACTCATCTACACTCCTCAACAGCCCTCTCCCAGCATGCATGGTCTGTCTGGGATGACACTGCCATCTCGTCATTGACTGCCGAGCCACTAGAACATGGGACAACAAGCATGAGACATTTGCTGAGAGTGCACAAAGCACTTTTCACCAGAGATGGCCATTGCATCTGTGCCAGGTGGCAGAGAGAAGAGGGGTGCTCAGACCATCACGACGTCAAGCACATTTGCTCAGGCTGTGGTCAGTCCTCTCACAGAGCTCAAAAGTGCAGTTGCACACAGGAAGTTTCATCCAACAACCCCATATAGAGTGGATGCTTGGGAGAAAGAACTCTGTCGCTTTAACTTACTTCATCATTTTGTTAGAATCCTGGAAGGTTTATACCAGGGTTTCTCTATTAATTTCCCACAAATCTCACATGTACAGTCCCCTCCTAACAGAGTTTCAGTTACCATGTATCATGAAGAGTTCAGTAAGATCACCCACAAAGAAATAAACAAAGGGTGCTACCTCAGCCCCTTCCCCCTTGAGACAATAGAAGCCCTACTTGGCCCCTTTCAATTGTCACCCTTATCAATCATCCCGAAACCAGACTGGCCAGGGAAATTCCGTCTAATACAAAATTTTTCATTCCCACATGTCACTGACCCCTGCACACCATACCCATCAATAAACTCCCACACCTTTGCTGGTGATTTTCCAATGACCTGGGGAAAATTCTCAATAATCTATTTATTGTTAGCATGGCTCCCACCTGGATCTGAGATCGCAACAAGAGACATGGCAGAAGTGTACTGCACTGTACCCCTCCACCCCTCTCAGTGGGCAGCAGCAGTAATTAAGCTATCTGAGAGCCTTGGCTGCATCGACACATGCATAGCATTCGGAGCCACTCCCTCAGCCAGCATATATGGACTCATAGCAGATGCAGGCATGGAGATAATGAGGCATCAGGGCAACGGTCCTTTAGATAAATGGGTCGATGATCACTTTTTTGCCCACATCAGGCTAGAACACTTAGCAGCCTACAATGCTTTGAGACAAACATGGCAATCAGAGATCCCCCCATCAGAGCCCCAGCAATTAGGGGCATGAATTTGGTACCAAGGAATAACCTGAGATGATGACACTACAGAGGAATTCAATGAGAACTGTGCACAGCCAATCAGGAACTTAACATCAGCATCACCTAGATCGGCTCATGACAGAAAGTTCTCATACAGCTTCGAGGACATCAATGACATCTCAGAATCCCTCAGCATCCCCTGGGAACGCTCGAAGGACCAAGTGTTTAGCCACACCACTACATACATTGGTTTCCTGTGGGATCTAAAGGAATACAAAGTGTCACTTAGCCCGACCAAAGCCAACAAATACTTAAAAGCTATTCATGCATGGCATAAACAGCATGTGCACACCCTACAGGACATCAAAGGACTATATGGCAAGCTGCTCCATGCATCAGCAGCACTGCCTCAGGCCAGGGTGTACCTGACTGGCTTCGAAGCCATGCTAAAAACAGGCTCCCCAAAGCCTCTTATGCCCCACAGAGCCAACAACAGAGTCGCCAACGATCTGGATTGGTGGACAGACCAGCTTCAGTCAGGCAGTGTACAACAACCCATTCTCCCACCCCAAAGCTTCATCAATATCAGAGCCTTTTCAGATGCTAGCTCTGAGATCGGAGTGGGAATCACTATCAGCGAGTGATGGAGAGCCTGGAGGCTCATCCCAGGCTGGCAAGACTCCCCCAATGGATCCAGAGACATTGGCTGGGCTGAAGCTATCGCTTTTGAATTTCTCATCAGCATGATTGACACCATCATCGAATCTCCCAGTTCAATCATCATATTCAGAGATAATTCAGGCATCGTCGAGGGCTGGTGGAATGGACAACATTGCAATGCAGAGGTCAACGAGGTCTTCAAACATGTCCATTCCCTCATTGCTCACTCCTCTTGCATTGTACAAGTACACACCAAGTATGTTGCCAGTGGGATCAACCCAGCTGACAACCCTTCCAGAGGAAAGTATGGTGCCCCCAGTCTCATGCTTCCCCAAATCAACATACCTAGCCAGGTATGACAGTTTGTGGTGGACGCAGCAGCCCCCCCCACACCCACCAAGTTATGTCTCAGAAGAGAAGGAATCTATCCCAGGGCAGCAGCCAAAGTCATTGATGACTTCGGTCTCTCTCCTACATCTCCAGGAACCAGATGTACCAAAGCAGCCCATGAAGATGACTTTGTTGACCAAGCCCTGTATGGAAACCTCCTCTGAACCTTGCCATCGCTTTGATGCACCCCTCCTGGCATTCACTTCCCAAACATTGACAGCACTCCCTTGGCCATACTGCCCAGGATTAACACCCTGCCCATCACCCCTCCGCCCACACTGTCTCACAAGAGAACACCTCAGATTGTGGACCCCATCACACAATCACTTGCGAGTCATACACAGCTCCAGAGATGACAAGATGCATATGATCACAGAAGACCAACTCAACTGCATACTCGAAGTTATGGGGGCATCCTTGGCAGAGAAGACCAAGGAAGCCTATGGCACTGGTCTCCTCGCCTACCACATTTTCTGCAACATGCATGGCATTGCAGAGCACCAGTGTGCCCCCATCAGGGCCAACACTCTACTTGCATTCTTATCTAGCTGTGCTGGTTCCTATTCCAGTTCAGCTTTAGCTAACTTCACTGCTGGGCTGTGAGCTTGGCACCTCTTACATGGACTCCCCTGGCAAATCAATGTGGAAGAGCTGAGGGCCATCCTAGAAGGAGCATCATGCCTAGCCCCACCATTGTCCAAGAGGCCCCTCTGAGAACTGTTCTGGGTGGACACGCTGGAACTCATCCACTCCCTATTAGACCCAGACAGCCACAGAGATGCAGCAATTTTTGCCTGTCTAACCGTAGTTTTCTACTGCATCACTCGTCTAGGTGAATTCACAGTCCAGTCAATCAAGCAGTTCTGCCCCACAAAACACATCACGCGTGCCCACGTTACACATCATCATGACCTCAACAGCCTCCCAGTAACTAAATTTCGCATACCCTGGACTAAAACATCCCCAATGGGAGAAGACACACAATGCGCACCACTCGGAGGCATCACAGACCCCATCAGAGCCCTGGAAAGACACCTCCACATGAACCCAGCTGATCCTGGGGCACACTTATTCACTTGGAAACACCCCACTTCAGGTCTCAGACCCCTATCAAGATCGGAAGTCATCAAATGCATCACCTCGTTAATGGCAGCCCACAACCTTCCTAGCTTCAAAGGCCACAGTCTGAGGATTGGTGGAACTTTGCATTACCTGCTGTGCAGAACCCCCTTTGATGTTGTGAAGATGATATGGAGATGGGCAGGGGATTCATTCACAATCTATCTATGACATCACACAATGATATTGGCTCCATACCTTAATGATGCACCAGCTCTTCTGGAGCACTTCACGAGATACACCATGCCCCCAGTACACTAATCTTACTTATGGTAAGTGCCACCTCCTTTCTTAGAGGGCTTCGAGCTTCGCTGATTGCATCGCTGGAGCTTCCTTTATTCTTGGGACACAGCTCACTCTTTGCCCCAGGTACAGCACCTCCTCTGGGCCAGGAAATCCTCTGGGGTTTTCACCCATATCCCACTTTCATAGCTTAGCATACATCGTGATTTTTCCTGTAAATCAAGTTTTTCTTCTCTTACAAACTAACGCACTCCACCATTGACAAGTACAGAGCATTTGATACGCATGGAGTGCAATTATTGCATATGTAATGAACTATAGCAACATTATAACTATATATTGCTAGTTGCTCTAAATGTT